>JALPQI010024682.1:0-14866 GCA_025490895.1 Thaumatotibia leucotreta
ATTTGTATTTGTGAGCTAAAAACTGATGAACTATTGCAGCAACTTGATCATGACGGTGTTTGTAATCGGTTTATTATTATAAGCCGGCATCAGAGCTCAAAGATCAATCAATCTCCCGCCCACAGGAAAATAAACACACGAACCCACTTAAGATTAATATGTGACATTTATAACGTATGCGGAGTGAAATTTGCACAAATTTTGAACAAGTAAAAACAAAATAAAAAAATTAAATTTAACTTGTGTCTCAATGCTAAATTAATTTGTATACAATTGTTAATTAAATTGGATAGTTTTGTCGGGTTTGGCATCTTTCTTTAGAAATTATGGCCAATTGAGTAGAACAATGTCGCACAACTGCATGTATTTTCCACAAGACACATTTGCTAAGGCCAAAATCGACGATGATTCTGATTTTTTAGAAGAAGGCAAGATTTGAAACACTGTTTTATAAAAATCTCGCATTCTTTTCGTTTCCAATAAATGATATTAGAAACCCTAGTGTAATGTAACAATTTGGCTACATCCACTTTTCAGAAAGAGCTCGAATAAAGGAAATTACGTTAACCCGAATCACAAAATCGAACAGGGAGCTCAGAAATACTTCTAAATATGACAACAAAATTGATGAAAAACATCCTCAAACCATGGGCATTACGAAACATAAACAAAGAGCAAGCCTATCAACACGGAAAATAAAAATAAACAACTTCGAAAATATGACTTCGCCATTTGATCAAAAAGTGTAAAAAACACTGCTTTTTCAGTAACGGATGTCACGGTGAACGACTTATAGCTAATTTCAATTAAATATTTTTAGCATAATAAGTAAGTATCAATAGACCAATTAACAAGAATATGAAATATAATGAGCAAAGGATTTTTATTTAAAAAGTTTTCCTACAGAAGATAAAATTAGAGGCAAGAAAAATGCTAACATTTGTTTTTTCGACATCAATGGATAAAGTATCATAAAACTAAAGTTATACACTTTGGATTCAAGTAGTTTTTATCTTGCATGAATACTTGTTAAAATCGATATTAAAAAACGTACATGTTCAAGAAAATAATAATGATATCATTTATTTAATATAATATTAAACTTTGTGCAGATTTCATTCCGCATATGTTAGACTAAATCATACAGAAATAACAATATAGAGTGCTCAATTCATAAGGTAGAGGTATCGGTACACAACACTGCACTAAATAGTGTTCGACATGGACAATTGGACACTAACTCTTAATTATGAGATTTTCGCGAATTCTTGGTTGTCTCCATAGTGAAAATTGCTCAGCTATGCTATTCTCTTATTCACACATTCGACGCTGCGTTCGTCAACGAGCTCGACGTCGAGACAGCCTTGTCTAAAATCCTAGCTGTTTTATTTGACATTAGGAATCGAGGCTGTGAGCGAGGTTGTGGGCGAGTTCGTCGCTGTTTTTCGTTAGAGAATACGAAGTTCGTACATTAAACGTCAAACTCTCGACGTAGTGTTAGTTCCAGCTCACGCCGCATTCGTCGCCGAGCACTAGTGTCGTTTAAAGTACATTAGTGAATACCATTTTTAGGCTCTACGCTGCCGCAGCGCTGACACAGCGCTGACAGCAAGGCGGTTTCCTTAGTGAATAACACTGCAGCATGACCATCTCTAGTACCCTATTCACTCTTGTCCCACGACCTCATGTCACCCTGTATAATTATGGTCGCAGTATCCATACTTCATTTCGTAATTTAAGCATACGCAGGATTCCAAGTAAAGTGATATACATATTATTACATTCCATAATGAGACAAAAAGTAAAAGGTACATATTGTCTGCAAATTACCCGTTTAGCAAAAGGATATGAATATAAAAATAAGATAAGTATCTATATTGCCATCTCATTGTACGGCAATGAGAGTAAATTATTTGCCTTACACGTGGCGGGTAAAATATTCATGAACAAATTTGCATTTGAAAATAAACGCCTCTGTTCATACAACCGACGGCGATTCATACGGCTCATATACAGAGTGGGCCCTGCAACTAAAGCAAAAACTATATCTGGGCGTTTTCACAAATCGTTGTTGAATTCACCTTCTTATTTAATTCGGACAATTTTGGGCTTATTCTACTTAGGATCACGAGCTCTTTCGATTCTAATAGGAGAAAAAAAACGTCCCAAAATGTTTTTTTCCCTTACGACACCGTTTTTCATAGATGTTCAAAGACGGTAGCGTAATGGAAGGATTGAAAACTGTATGAAAATTAGGGGACATATTTTGTCTCCTAACAGAATCGAAAGAGCTCGTGATTCTGAGTCGAAAAAGCCTAAACTTGACCAAATTAAATAACAAGGTGATTTCAACAACGGTTTGTGAAAACGCCCACCTAAGAATTTCTTTGAGCGTCTAAAGTAACAACGGTCCCGTTTTTTTTTAAATTTCGGAACAGGAAATTTGAAATGCATTTTTGTTTGCCGCATGCATTAGAGGGTTAAAGGATTGGTTGCAAACATAGGTCATAACGTCGATTGGCAACCAATCCATTATAAGACTGTCCCTATTCCTAGCAACCTCGTATGCCAGTATTATATCAGAACTGAGATACGAGCTTTATTTCAAGTAGGTATTTGTTACTTAGTGAATTTTGCTTAACAACCAACAATATGATATATATAGCAAATTCAACGCAACGGAGAGTTGTCAAGTTTGCAGGACGATTGTGGTAGACACACGTCTTTGAGTGGCTTAAGGTTGTAGTACCTTCGAAACATTAAGTACAGATGTCGCTAGTGATTAGCTTCACAATACCATTGACTAAATTCGCTGTGATTCACGGAAGGTCGTTTGGAGTAAATGGAAGCACGTTGGACCGGCAATCCAGAGGAAGCGGGTTCGACTCCCGTGACAACCAGAGTCTTTCGCAGTTGATTTTTTCTATGGTAAGCACATCTGTTACGACATTGTTGTATTAACCAACGACATATTATGAACATTATCCTGATTATACTGAGAATAGACCTTCTATTATTGTAGGCTTAACGAGCGCTCGCATTAATGCATATTCAGTGCTACGACGTAGCAGCTACGCCGTAGCACAGCGCTACTAACCGTAGACACCCCACAAAGACACAAGTTTGCGCGTTTACCGCTAAAAAAACCCCATTTACTGTGGCTCCAAAGTTCCAAGACACAGCTCTTACCATGTCAGGGAGTATTGGGATCCTCGGAGTCGACATTTCCAACGACGTCCAATTCCGATGTCACCTAGAGGGAAAAGCTACGCTGGCATCCAAAAAGCTCGGGGTGCTCAATAAAGCGAGGGGATACTTTACTCCGGGGCAAAGACTTCTGTTATATAAGTCGCAAGTCAGACCCCATATGGAGTATTGCTGTCACCTCTGGGCAGGAGCACCTGTATACCAGCTTGCACCCTTTGACTCGGTTCAGAGACGAGCTGTCCGAATAGTCGACGATCCCAGACTCACAGGCGGTATTGAACCCTTAAGTCTAAGGAGAGACTTCGCCTCCTTATGTGTGTTCTATCGTCTGTACAATGGGTTGTGCTCTGAAGAACTGTTCGACATGATGCCAACGTCCACTTTTCATCATCGCACCGCTCGCCACCGACTGGGCGCTCATCCTCACACCTTGCAACCTAAATGGTCGCGCACCGTGCGGTTTCAGAGGAACTTCCTCCCGCGGACGGTCCGTCTGTGGAATGAGCTCCCTGCCGAGGTTTTCCCGTTGGACTACAGTATGGGGTTCTTCAAAAGAGGAGTGTACAAGTTCTTATTGGGTCGGCAACGCGCATGTGACACCCCTGGGGTTGCAAGCGCCCATAGGCTACGGTGACTGCTTTCCATCAGGCGGGCCGTATGCTTGTTTGCCACCGACGTGGTATAAAAAAAAAAAAAAAAAAAAGACAAACACTTTAACGACATCGAAAGTAAAGTTTGTAGCTTGTGTTTATTTTCAGAAACTTTAGAAATAAAGAAATGACTGTACAAAGGATGGATTATCTATCAGTCAATCTTAGAAAAAAGTAATTAACTCATGCGGTGTATTGCAAACTTGAACGTAAGGTGACATCATCATCATCATAAAACTATGGCAATCTACTGGTAGCCACTGCACATGACATCCCTAACACGCCACTGAGCTTCTACGTAAAGGAATAACCGTATAAAAGGGATTAGCTATCAGTTAACTTTGAAAAATTCAGAAGTGCGCCGCGCCGTCATTGTAAACTAGAGTAAATATAAGACTTATCATCATCATCCATCTATCGCAATCCACTGCTGGATATAGTGCACATGTCTCTCCCCTGTCACATTCTGGGCTCAATCTTGGATCTTGGGCCACCCTCGACCTGTCACCTAGCATAGATCGTCTCTCCATTATACACCGTGTTTTTATTGATTTCCGTTAAATTAAAGGGAAGCTTATTGAGGTAAAAAATAATCAATTTCTCTAAGAAACTAGTATCTTAACTCTTACTGTTATTGATTTATTAAAAAAACAAGTTTAATGACTGAACAAGTGTATCGCAACCATTATTACATCCTAATGCTACTTATTGGGCATTTTCGCGAGAAGAGATCCAAAAACTTATTTTTCTGAAACAGGTGAATTTTATGTTTTTCCTGCTCAGAATCACGAGCTCTTTCGATCCTACTAGAAGAAAAAAAGTGTCCCAACTTTTTGTTTCTATTACGTAACCGCTTTTCAAACACTTTGTACAGCGGTTACAAAGTGGAGAGCATGTAAAATGTATGAAAAGTGTGGGACCATTTTTTTCTTGTACTTTTTTTCTCCTAGATTGGAAGAGCTCGTTATTCTGAGTAGGAAAAACATTAAATTTACCTACCTTAAAAAATTTTTTTTTGGATCTCTTCTCGCGAAAATGCCCTATTTTGACATGTGCCGTCAGTCACCTGAAATTAGCTTTTATGTTGTTCTTAAGGTTCTCTCACACTTACCATTCCATTTATTATGAATGAAAACGAAAAAAAATTTTTTTTTTCGAGTTCGACTAAAAGTTATATACTAGGTAGCTCCAATTAATGTACCAAGCAGCCTGTTAAATTTAACGGAATTAACAAAAAACACGGTGTAGGGTGCTCCAGGGACTATTACAGAGTTCCTCACGAGCTCAAGACACGCGGTGTTCTTGGAGGCTCGCAAGAAGTACGGCGTTAGAGGCAGCTGGACTAGTGATGGCCGGATTGTTGTCTAGTGTCAAGACGGAGTGCGGCGAAAGGTGACGTTGGCCGAGTTGCATGCGTTGTCCGCGCCGGAGGCGGCTGACCATGGTGAGCCGCCTTGCTAACAGCGCTGTGTTAGCGCTGCGGCAGCGTCGAGCCTAAAAATGGTATTCACTAATGCACTTTAAACGACACTAGCGCTCGGCGACGAATGCGGCGTGAGCTGGAACTACATCGAGAGTTACCGCCTACAGTTCGACGACGAGCTGTTCTATGTTAGTGAATACGTCGAAGTGAAGGCTGTCTCGTCGTCAAGCTCGTTGACGAACGCAGCGTCGAATGTGTGAATAAGAGAATAGCATAGCTGAAGGCGGACCCAAGCCGTGCCGCAGATTAAACGTCCCTTTAAAGTCACGAGTACAAAAAGCAATTGGTGCAATTAGCAACGGAAAGAACATGTCCAGTCAATTCAAATAACAGAAGGAAAAACCACCTTACCTTTAACAGAATAAGGTGTGAATTTGCCATGTTCTTTTTAAGCACTGGACATGTTTTTTCCGTTGATCTTTCAATTAAGCCCTATTCGCAGATCCGCATATAAATTCGCCTTTGACACTACCAAACCAACTACTTAAAAATTTCAAGTGAAAATTTCTTTGTGAATTTATTTCTGACGGCTGTACCTAATACAAACTAACAAGCGATCAATTTAGACGTTATTATTTCGCGTAAACTCCCTAGAGAGTGATTTAACATATTCGTACAAAACTCGCGTTCATATATCCCGGGCATATTATGTAACAGCGTTATCTTAACGCCACGGCAAAACCGCCCAAAATACTAAGCTCTTCTTAGGCATTTCGGACCATATTCGTTTAAACTTAAACATCAGCCCGGATTGGATTTATCATGTAGGTATCTGGGATATTCTTTAGGCTCCCGAGAATGCCTTTCTACTTAGAAATGGGATGGAATGTTCGTATTTTTTAAGACGTTAGTTTTTGGCAGGAATTTAGGATCAGCCGGGAGTGTAATTATATTTGAAGACCCTTTTATACATATAATAGATTATTTATTTCGAATAAGAGGCAACCATAGAAAGTTAGTAAAAAGAAATAAATATTTTGGGGCATCTTATCAAATCGACCTAGTTCCAAGGTAAGCTCAATTAAGGCAATGTTGGTGTACCAAGCGACGATATAAATAATAGACATATACTTACATCTAGGTTAGGTCTCCAACCAAACGAACAAATATTTTGTGATAAATAAATAAATACAACGTTATTTGTGTACCCCACTAAAGTTTGGCCGGTGCTAAAAAAATATCCTGTATACATTGATCCAAGATTGGAAAAAACTAAAGACACATTTCCAATAAATGTAGGTATATTTTATATAAACAACATTTCTGTACAACATTGTGCCTACCTTTATGTGAGTTATGTGTACCAAACATTGTAATTGCTTACATTGAAACGTGTTTCCGTGCTATCTGTATCAGTTTATTATTTATGGCACCTTCCACCGCCGCTCTGGAATGGGTTCGGCATCAGATAGCCGCCGGCAAACCCGCTAATTACTAATGTATTTGTGTGATATCTCTGTACATGTACTAGTAATTAAAGATAATTATAGTGTTTGAATTTAAAACATCATGAGACATATTAAAATATTATCGAACCGGGTTATTCACGTATTTAAGTCGATGATTGGGATTTTCGATAAGTTAACCGTACTTGCGAGAGAAAAGTTTAGTGTCGCATAAAATACGGGAAACTTATAAATTAGTGAAAGAATGTTTGATACTACCACTATTTCGTAAAATCTCAAATCGGTGTCAGTCAATACATAGAATGACCATCGTAGCCTGAGATGCTACGAAATGCTACTAAAATAATATTTATTTCATTGCACTCGTTGTTACTGACGAAATTTGTTTACCAGGCTATATAACTATCTAATAAAATATTTAGCAAATATAGCTACTCCCGTAATTTAAATCAAAGATTGTCTGACATGTCTCGGCGCAATATGAGAAGCACTTAACATACAACGTTACGTAAGTACCTACTACAAACGCGAAAGAAACAGTTTAGGAGTACCACAAAAAACACTTTAGGAGTATTCCATATTTCGAACAGTTTTCTCGTCTGAATTCAATTTTACGACTGTCAAAGCATTAACCAGCCCATCAAACAAGATCGATGCAATCCGAAACCTAATTTGAAGAGTCGGTAAATTCGACATTTAAGTTTCAGCCAAATATCTAAAATGCGTTCACACAGCTTCAGACCTCACGTAGGTATTCAAGAAACCTTCAAGATTATTTCTTTTCCATTATTAGAGGATCTCGAGGGAATCGTTGAATTGAAGTTACCACGATATAAAGCCAGATTGTTGAGTAAATGCTGATTAAATACGAGACTGGTCTAGACGTTTTTAAAATAAAATACAGGGTGGCTAGTAAGTAGCCCGACAAACTTGAAAGATGTATTCCTGAACACATTTTGAGGCTATAATGTCATATGAACTTTTCTGGATTCGGCGTAGTTTAAGAGATAATGACATGTTATTCAAAAAACTATTTTCATCACAAGGCACTGAAAAATGCCTGCACGATTAAAATTCTTACACTAGTAGTTTTCATCTCGATATACACACTGATTTAAGTTAGTGAAAATTAGAAAAAGTTTAAGAAAAATGTTCATCTAAAAAAAATATTTCAAAAACCCTGAATAAAATTCTTTCCCTACAGTTTATTTTACTGGTCATGTACAAAAAAATCAAAATATCACAAAACGAAATTTAAAAAAAATGTTTGTTCGATAATGTCATATGTCACATTTTTTTTACTTCTTTTGTCATCAAAAATGCATTGGTAAAGTGTGCCGGTATACTCATTCCCACCCTGTATACAGCGTCGAACGGAACGACGATCCTTCCCGCTACCGACCGAGTCTACCAACCATTACGATGAACTTTCAGTATGGGACCATCATCGAAAACGTACATGAAAAATGGACTTTTCCGTACTATAAAAAGGTGCCAGGATATTATAACTGCCAGGGATTACAATCAGTATAACTGTAACCACTGACCTGTTTCATGTAGCTTTTGCTATAGGTCATCACTCTTATTTTACACAGGAATACAGTCTATCGCAAAAATCAAAGAATGTGAGGGGTTAATTTGACACTTATAACGCAGGTGTCAATTATTAGATTATTAAAGATAAGTAGGATTTTTATATCTAGATATAAATAGCTGTAGTTTGCACCATAATAACACGTAAGTAATTGATCACTTACAATACACTGCAATACACTTGCGTGGAATAGTAAAAGCTTAAAATCATCAATTTCTATAGATCTCATTATTTTGCATTACGTCTTTTATGTCACCTAATAGTATTACATGTTGAATCATCATCATCATCATAACCCACAGTCGTCTAACGCTGGGCACGAGCCTTCCCCAATTCGCGTCACCATACTCAGCGCGAATGGGATGATGAATAGTTTTACCAAATTCTGATTTATAGGAACTTTAAATACGAGCTGACATTTTAAGAACCATTAGTCTAACGGCCCGGCCAAGACATTGGTCTAAGGCGACCAGCGGCGAGCGAATCCACGAGTTGGAGCGGGATGCCGATATGGGTACGAGAGGGAGCATCATACGTTTTCCGCTAAGCCGCTCGCCTTAGACCGATGTCGTGGCCGCGGCGTAAGGAATGTTTCAAAGAAAATGGCTAAAGTTAAACGATTTCTTTAAATGTATTGTTCCAACAACGCTTAAATCAATCTCGTTTCTCGAGTTTCGCTTCCGAGCAGCAGTTAGGACGGGGAGAGGAGGAATACGAATAATTAACTACTTTCAACTTAACTACCAGGGTATGTTCGGCTCTGTTGAAAAAAAAAACAAGCATTAAGAAAGAAAACGTGAGCCTATTTACAATTTAACTATTGTGATGAAATTATTTAAATGTATGTTTATTATGTTATTGACGGTGTATGATTAATATCAATAAATGTCTTGTCTTGTCAAATAAAAGTACATCTGATGCAGTGAATAGCCAACGAAAAATAATAAAATATATGGATATCGGAAAGAGCCAATGACAAGCAAAGGGATCTAGCTGATTAGATCAGGGATCGGAACCGGTTTTTTAGAAAAACCTCAATATTTTAAAATGTTTTACACTTTTTATGGAGTAACAGAAAAGTGAAATTCCCTAGTGAGTAATGGAAATGTCAGTACGTCACAGAATAATATTTATACTTATTTTTCTCTACGCAAGTGTGATGAAAAACATTGTATGCATCACGGTCGGTAAGCGGAATACTAACTCGAGTCATTAAAAGCCCTCCGCCTACCTTCTAACACTCTCGTTAGTAATTCCGTACTTACCTCCCTTGATGCACCATGTACTATTATTCGGGGAAGATATAGGATTTAAGGCATAGGATTTAAATTCAAGTAAACCTTGACCTTTTCGGAAACCTTCGAAATCATAAAACTTATTCAGTGTAGGACTATATAGATAAATGTAAATGTGTCGTTCGTTATTTGATCGTTAACAGCACTGCCTACTCGCTCATCGTTGGCAAGCGTCCCAAAAACATACTTTGAATAAATAGTTTTATTGCCAAGCTAGCATTTCTCTCTAACCAATATTATGTTTAGTTTTTCTTTTAGTAAAATCTAAACAGTCATACGGAGTGCATTATTTCTGTTCAAACAAAAGAAAAACTAAACGCATCACGTGCCACTAAGTTTCCAGAAAGTCAAACTAAGATTCCAAGTCAAACAAATACAGCAAAATCTTGCTCGAATTCAGATTCCTTCCCACCTTAAAGGCCGGCAACGCATTTGCGACGCCTCTGGTGTTGCGGGTGTCCATGGGCGACGTTAATCGCTTTCCATCAGGCGATTCGTCTGTTCGTTTGCCACCTATAGCATAAAAAAAAAAAAAAAAAAATTCGACAGCACAACTCGCTATAATGTCGTTTAAATATGAAGAAAAGGAGCAAACCATTATTAATACGAGTATCCATGAAGGAGTACGCATATTTTAAAGACAAACGGGTCTTAATCGCGTAAACTTACGTTTAATTATATCCTGACGTCTGCCTGCGACCACGGGTGTAACGTCATGCCCGAAACGTCAGGATATAATTAAACGTAAGTTTACGCGAGTGATAATCGTGAAAGTTTAAATTAATATAAGGAGTACGCAGTACGAATTTTTGATTTAACTTAGCCCTTAATTCGACAACTATTGAGTGCCAAGGAGGTTAGAACAAACGACCATTCCCTATTTTTGTCGAATGTCGAAACCCTAAGGTTAAGGTAATGGTAGGAATAAATAATAATGGAGATCCATAAAGTCTCCTTTTTTCATACAAACATATCGGCAAAAACATTCGTTAAAACTGAGTTTACTTTCGTTGCGTTCAATAATCCAGCTATGACCGTTCTACAGAGGACTAACTTATGTTAGTCCTCTGTAGAACGGTCATAGCATTGAATTACGTGATTATTCACGTAAATCGCTAACACCTTACATCATTCATTACATTAAGGCATATTTATCAGTCAGTAGTTTACAAGAGAAAGAGGTCGCTAGACGAATTCAGCTGGGTTGGGCTGCATTTAGTAACCTGTCGCGCGTCCTTAAATAAAAAATCCCCCAGTGCCTTAAGACGAAGGTATTTAACCAATGCGTCTTGCCCACCCTCACGGATCAGAAACTTGGGCGCTCAACAAGGAAGTTCTACACAAAATGAACGTGACATAAAGGGCCATGGAGCGAGCCATGTTAGGTATCTCCCTTGTGGACCGTGTTCCAAACAGCAAAATCCGGCGCCGTACGAAAGTATCCGACGTCGGTAAACGAATCGCACAGCTGAAGTGGAGATGGGCAGGACACTTGGCGAGAAATATGGGCGGTGGACGAAGCAGGTTACTGAATGGTGGCCAGGGTGGTCAAGAAGATCTGCTGGGAGACCACCGACAAGATGGTCCGACGACATCTGCCGAACCGCAGCAAAGCATTGGATGCGACTACCACAGGACCGAGGAAAGTGGCGTAATAAAGAAAAGGCCTATATCCAGCAGTAGATGGACACGGACTGAATGGGAGTTTAATGTACTGCATTTGGCACCAGAGAGCCTACCACAAACTTCGAAAATTGTAAATTCCGTCTCTGTCTCGTCTGCATTAACAGAGACAAATGCTCAACATTCACTAAACAAATTCGCGTTAAGCCTACAGCTAAAAACTTACCTATAAGCAATCGAAATCCTGCCATCTCTCTCACTCGCTTCATGAAATATAGAAGCGTAAACAAAACAACCGTTGTTTTCAAATAACAGAATACCCTCGCAAACCTTCGTCAAATATAAAGCAAATTACGTCCCTGAGGACGTCCCGAGTTTTTTAATTACCCTGCAACAAAAATGGCATACGAGATTTTACGAGTTCAACTTTTTTAAGGAGATATAAAATTTTAAGGACCGGCAACATTTTCGTGACCCGCAGAACATAATGTGACATATAAATTATGTTTATTCTTTATAATACTGAAAGCATATGAGTGTAAGAGCATATTAAATGAAATTATATGTCATTTAAAAGGACTGTGGGTTTTTCTTTAAAGATAATTTCAATGTATGAAATTGTAGTCATTAAAAGTAGAAGAGGCACCCGTAGGAGCGACCAGGGTGCTCGCTATCTGAGCATGCCTCTATTATCAAGGCGTTAGGTTGTATAGGAATTCAGATATTTTTGAGCATCGTGGCCACTCAGATATATCTGACGGCAACTGTAATACGAGTTGGCGAGTAACGTTTACGTTAGCGTTTACTCGACACGTAAAGTAGTCACGCTCACTCCAATCTATCAGTGCGAGCGTGATAGACTGTTTTACGTAAGTATCCAATCCAGTTAAGGTGGATTCGACCCTATCCCTGCCGCTTATCTGCTAAAAGATGGCGCTACAATTGCACAAACACCATATTTTCGTCATTTTCTGCTAAACCGAAGATCAGAGTTAACATGTTTTGAGATACGCGCAAGGAGCAAAAAATCTAATGTACAAATTGATAGCAACCTGCACAAAATACTGTTCTTCTAAATCGCAATAATGCAAAAACTAGAAAATTATGTAATTTTACCCTGTAACGCACACTACTACACCTCCCGTCAGTACCCAATGTCAGTTGTACAATCATTACTCATCAATAAACTAGATGGCGCCAGTTAAAAGAACAGCTTTTCTAAATGGTCTAAGTTCTAACTAGAGGGCGCCAATTAGGAAATGACTTTATATTGTATTGTATATTTGTGAAGCAAAACCAACTGTTGGTTTGGTATTAAAATCCCTACTTTTAACTGTACAGATATAACAACAGCTGTAGTAAAGAAGTTATTCCCGTACTCTTCGGGTAATACCTATCCGTCGCCGTTATGTACAACTCTTTAGAGTATTATATTTTTTGGTACAGCTACTTACTGGTAAATAAAATAGTTATCAAGAAAGTTACTTATGTCCCAAAACACTAGTATTTACCGCAGCGGGTCTCTATTCGCTAGGAACAATGTGGCAATATAATTACGAGTATAGATTGACCTAAGAAATTCATAGTATTATACTTGATCAACGGCACTAGCACATATCGTGCATGACAGGAACCTTGTCGCGGCTATCCGTCCCTTTTTGATTACATTAATTCAAAAGAGATGAGAAGTTGCGAGCAGGTCACAAATTGCTGCCAATATTGTTGTACAAGATGTGCTAGGGCCTCAAGTATAATAAGTAATAAAATGTGTAGGTATTTTGGGTAGTTCTATGGAGTTAGAAGATTGAAGAAATATATTCATTAGACACGTAGTAGTAGACCAAATTGAATGATCTGATGGACATTTGCCGACTTGCTTTATTACCAACTACGATACTGATGATGTACTAGTGGTTTATCGGACATTTAGATTTTAGACCTTGTTGGAGTAACATTTATATTACTAAATGTTAGCCTACATACCTACTATGTTAGTCTCCAACTAACATTTTACATTACATAATATGTAAGGATAGTGTTATCCTGTCTAAGTTTACCTACATTTTCGCCTACCATCCCATAAGATGCTAATTAGATTGTCCGATATCAATTAAAAGTAGGTTAGGTACGAGTACTTACTTAAATACAAACGCAACGAAGACTTTCCAGACACAGGCGAACAGCTGGACGCTCAATTTTCGGATGCTTTATACCATATAAACAAGGTGCTGTATTTCCGTTGTCAGAGAGGTTTCAGGAGTATTAGGATGCAGTGTAGTTAGACCACCTAGAGTTTAGTTCATGTTTCAGAAGTACCTACTACCTAGGCATGTTACAGTAGCTAATACCTACTATTTTACGCGGTTCAACATTTTTCATCACATTTGCTTTCTAAGCGCGCCATTGCTTGTGCATATTGCAGTGGGAGTAATAGAAAAGTGAAATTCCTTAGGGAATACCAATATTTCGTCTCATAACATATTCTTTGTCTGCAAGTTTTATAAAAAACATTGTATGCATCACAATCGGTAAAAGGCATACCTACTAACTCGAGTCATCAAAAGCTTCTAACACTCTCGTTAGTGATACTGTACTTACCTCCCTAGATGCACAATGTACTATTATCGACCGCTCTGAAACATTTAAAAACCTTCTAGAGGGACTCTGTATTCCAACCTCACGGGAATTTAGGTATTTGTTTCTTGGCCACCTATTTAGTATAGCCGCCGGCAATGGTCAAATGGTTGATAGTGGCTGTTTTCCTAGCTGTAGATGTTGTCTGATAGCATTGCAACAGAATGTATTATATAAATTTTTGAAGGTAGGTAGGTGGGTACTTCTTGAACCTAGTATCTACAAAACGTACTAGAGAGGGAAAGGATACTTTCAGGCACTGTGTGCTTACCCTAAGCTGCCGCTGCGTTTTTAACGCGGACTTACTTTCCATCCCGGCCGTAATCGCGTCTTGGGGCGAGCCACCCGTATAGAAAGCACCTATGTAAGTCCGCGTTAATAACGCAGGGGCAGCTCATGGTACGGCTACTGGTTCCACAGGAGGCGAGTAAGGGATGATTTGTCGACTTTTTTCTCGCTCACTAAACAAAGAGTAGATATAGATCCTATGTCAGTAAAATTAAAAAATATACCTATATATATATGTAGATGATCGTTGGCTGTTCACACTGCCGCTTCCTCAGTGAGGGTTTTTAATATTTTTTTCTGACACTGGGGCGGTGATATGGCGTAAGGACCAACAAACTGTCAAAATAAATACGCGAATTGAATTTTCTATATATTTTGTGGTTTATTTATTCTTAAAACCATTACATAAGGAATAATGTTTTCTAAAATAAATAAACGTTTCCGAGTCAATTCCCATGAAATGCCTTTAGTACTTACCGTTTGGTATTCGGATTTGATAGCTGGCGCAAATGGGAATTATAGTTTCCCGTCTGGTAGGATGAAATGGGACTAACTTTCCCATCTCGTATCTGGATTTGGTACAAACCTGATTACAAACCGGTAATGATAAGTCCCGATTTAAAGCCAGTTACCTATTGGGATTTTAATCCCATTTCGAAGCTGGTTTGGTAGCCAATCTACTAAAG
>JALPQI010024684.1:0-11321 GCA_025490895.1 Thaumatotibia leucotreta
AAGAAAGCACGACTCACCGCCGCTGTTTTGGCCAGATTTGGCCAGCTGTCATTATGCAAAACCAGTGATGGAATGGTACAGCACAAATGGGATCGTAGTGGTACCAAAATTATGCAACCCGCCAAATAGTCCAGAACTGCGGCCCGTTGAAGAGTACTGGAGTATTATGAAGGGAATTTTAAAAAAGAAAGGCGGAGAAGTAAAATCAGTCCGCGAGCTACAAAAAAATATGGACGTGGGCATCAAAACGGTGTCCTAACGAGATGGTGCAAAGTCTTATGAGCCGCATACGCAAGAAAGTTAGAAGTATGGCTTACGGTGTAGACAATAACTAAAATAGAAAATGTTATTTGAAACTACGTTAAATTTGTCATTAAACATGTAAAACATAATCTAGCCTTTCACTCTCAAATTTATTTTTTATGACTATTTGTGTGCCTCAATTTTGGCGTGTTCAACCTTTATTAATTGTCACCAAAACGACAACTTAAACTGGCTTATATTATAGGGGTGAATCAACTTTTTTCTGTCTGTTATTACCATGGTTACGGTCGCCTGAGTCACACTGGTTTTATAATTATGATACTTAAACTATGCAAACATGCATTTTTCTGGTGTTAATAAACCCTTTCCTTGATAGGCCATCTACAAACATGGACTACATGCATGTTTGCATAAATGAAGTAGCATAATTTTCCAAAAGAACAGCGTGACTCAGAGGACCGTAACTATGGCAATAACAGACAGAAAAAAGTTGATTCACCCATAGTTCGTTTTTTTAGCATTAGAGAGAACATGAAAGCAGGAAGCACGAGGAGGATTCGTAGTAAAACTTATAGTAGCTCTAATGTTGTATTTTACCTAATACGTTAACAAACATATCCAGACTAGACATAGAAACGGCCTTGGCTATTTATAGGCGATCAATGAAATGTGAACGGCGACCACAGCTGCATATTTCGGCGCCCGGTCGCCGGCCGGGTCCTGTTTCAATTCGGAATGCAGTTAAAATAAAACTGTTTCAACAATTCTGTTGAACGTGCGGCCAAAAGGCATCCGCCGTTTTAAAACCCATTTCAAAATAGTACATTATGACACAAGTGCGAAAAACATAAAATTCTAAACGAGTGGCGATGTGTTAAAAAACGACAGATAGGGAATCTTTTAAATTGACACGAGTTACGAATTTCGTTTTTGCACGTGTCTCGTACGACGTTTTTTAGGACAGATGGCCCTCCGAAGTTTTGGACTACGTAAAATTACCCACTTCTCACACTAGAGCCTAAAAAAGGCACCATCTGTACTAAAAAAAACATTTATAAGAAACATTTCAATTAGTTACCATTTACTTCAAGTTGCATTTGCCTTAATCGACCGTAACTAACAAAATTATAGGAACTAGGTCATAGGAGATCAATAACAACAGTCGGTACCTAAATGCTAACAATTTTAAATGATGTAAACACGCCACTGTTCGAATAACGCTTTTTACCATTATAAACTGTATAGCATCGTATTTTTGAACATGTTCTTAGCATAGGTAGGGGGTGGGAATTTTGAACATTTTCCGGCCTTTCAAGTAAATTTTATTGGGATACTTTTAATATTTATTTGAAATACATTTATTGATATTATTCGACAAATATAGGCATTTCTGCAACTAAACCATCTTGCACCGTGACTTGAGAGTTATAATAATAGTAAGTTGGGGAGTAACGACCCCACGGATCCGAGTGCTCCCGAGAGTCTGTCAGGGTCCCCGCCTCCGGCGTGTCTTCGTCGGTCGGAGTGGAACCCCAAGGGGACCCGTAGGACTCTCAGCTCTGGCTTGCCTTAACTGGTCGTCCAGAGAGGAGTCGTCAGAGCTATATGCTCCAGTGGTGGAAGTGTAAATTTGCATAAGTCGCGAGTTGGTGCAGCGGCCGTCAAGTCACTGCGCAGAAAGCGGTGTACACCTCTCTACACTCCTGAGCCGCCTACACCGGTGTTGCCCCTGGCTGTCTCTTGTGACGGCATTTACGGGGGCCCATCTACTCGGCGGCAAGTCACCGCCTGCCTCGATAGCAAAGAGAAATCATTGTTATGGCAGGTGTCCGGACCTCTTTTCTATAGTTCCATTTCTGATCCATCCATCCATCCTCCATCACCATAGCCCATTAGTCTTTTCCATTCCTTCTCAATAGTCTCTATGCGCCTGCTGGGACCGGTTTACGGATATGTATTTGTGCCCGTGAATGGGTTGCAGCAGGTGTACAACACAGCAAATTTCTCCAAAGGGCCTCTACGTGTTGGATCTATATCCCCGCGCAAGCCTATCAAAAAACCGGGATTTGTAAGCCCGTGATCCTCAAGTAAGTAATAATGAAGATGATCAGCCTCTTTCTCACGCCAGAATCATGAAATGACACCATTTCTTGGCATCTTTTTATTGTGTCATACCTATTAATGTCTTTTTTTCTTCTTTGCCTATGTATGTTTTTTCCTAAAATTTCTATAATAAAAAACAGGCGCGGGTCCAGGGGGGTCAATGCACTTAGGTATGCCTCGGTGCTGTTTTAAGTATAAAATACTATCATATCATAGGACAATGCCCCCCCCCCCCCTCAACGCAGTCCTTGATCCGCGCATGATATCAAAACTGGTCTAAACTCGCGTAATTTAAGTCAAAATTTGCTTGACATTTCTAAATACAGACAAATGCTTCGATTTTAATATTTACGAAAGCCTATCCTTCCACAAAATCAAAATTCTACCAATCATTCTCAAAAATTCTCCAAAAGTCTACAACTCTATATTGGCAAAATCCACTTTGCTACTATTGGCAAGGCGTGAAAGCCATGCATGCGAAAAAAAAAGATTTACTAAGTTCACTCTAGGTCTGACTTCTGTTTTTCGAGGATATCCAATACTACTTACTAGTGTTACCGCATGACGTAATGGAGTGAAACCATACGCCGGCACACTTGGTCGATTTATGTAATCCTGTTTGCGGTTGATGTTATGATTACGATTTGTTTTATTGCGTTTCATTTCCTATACATTATCAGCCTATTACAGGCCCCTGCTGGATATAGATCGCTCCTAATATACACTCGGTCAATGAATACGGGTCAGGTGGTTTTTTTCATAGAAAATAATGCAAACATGCAGATTTCAAATATTTTTTCAAAATATTTATAGTGTAGGTAAAATCTATTTTTAAATCATGTTGTATATGTAGACTGTTTAAGAAAACCACCTAAAATGTATAGTAATACGAGTTTTTTAATCATGAGTTGCTATTTTTATATCTACGGAGTCATCTGATGATAAAATTCCGTGTTTTTCGGATCGATTGAAAACTTTAGGGAAATTCCAAAACAATCTGATGTTAAAAACGGCTCCACTTGTATTATAAATATTTATTTTAGATTTCATACGATTTCTCGCCCCAAAACGTGCGAGAAACTCGCACCATGTAACGGCCTTAATGGTATTTTGATCATGTATACGTGTTATTGTCATAGGAGTCCCTGCTATAATACAATAATAATTATTTTTGTTTAATATTATGATCCTTTATTTATTTCTGTCTTTTATAAAAATGTCTATAATAATCTTTTTTTTTTTTTATGTAATACATCCTTTAATGCATGTTATTTTAATAAGATGTATTATTATACTGTTTTGAAAAAATAAGTCCACCTGAGTTTCTTACTGGTTCTTCTCAGGAACGGCGTAGGGTTTGAACCAGTAGTAGATTTTTTTTCTCTCTCTTGATAATGTCAGACGATTCGAAAGTGCTTATTTATAAGCTTACTTGAATAAAGAATAGTTTGACTTTGACTTTGAATACCAGTATACTGTTGTACCAGTGATTGTACGTAACTTTGTCGATCAGGCGCTGGTGCCATCGGCTGCGAGTTGCTGAAGAACTTCGCGATGATCGGCGTCGGCGCCGACGGCGGGCGCGTGACGGTCACGGACATGGATCTCATCGAGAAGAGCAATCTCAACCGCCAGTTCCTGTTCCGGCCGCATGATGTGCAGAAACCCAAGTCCAGCACTGCTGCTAGGGTGAGTGGTTATACTTGGTTTTATCAGAGTTAGGTTATATTATAATTTATAACGGTCGAATACACATATATCTCGGCAGATGTCTGAAGTGAGCAAAATTGAACTCTTGTCACATTGATATAATGTTGAAACATAATGGGACACATATTCTCTCTGCATTGTAAAATGTTAAATATAAGGTCCTAATTTATTAGATGCAGATATTTTTACAGCTGATAGTACTCGGTCTCTGGAGTATATTAAACCGTGAAACATTATAGCTTTTACGATGTTTTTTTGGAGAAAATGTAAAAACAAATTTGCTACGTAAAAACACCCTGTTTATGTGATTATTAAATGAAAACTCATTGAACAGATTCAGTTACCTCTTTTACGTACCATTTAACTGGAACTGGCCACTTCACGTCGATAAATGAAATAGTTGATTGTCAATGTCATGTTATTTTCCGTTGGATTGTGTCGTTTGATGACATGACAGACAAAGTTATTGTGACATGTGATAATGCACATGATGATTTTTTTTGGACGAAAATATTATTTTTTTTGTTAGGAAAATTAAATCAAAAAAGTTACATGAAAAGATTTCTTAATTTATATTTAAAGTTAACTATTTTAATGTAAAGTATCATGTGTTGAAATATCTGCAACTAATAAATTAGGACCTTATATAAACTACGATAAGTTGATAAAATATCAAATATTTTTTCCGTAGATATTTTTTAACGCTCTAGTGCAATTTTAAGTCAGGTCGAAACTACACAGGGCCATCTGGCCTGTTCGCTTCAGGGATGTCTCTGTCACTAATTACGCCTTCGTTGGAATAACAAACACAAATCCCCGTAATTTGCGAACTTCGGTGCTCGCGGCAGCGACTTAATCGTAAGTCGTGTCGATTTGAAACACTCCCTTCGGTCGTGTTTACATTTGTCGCCACTCGTTGCGAACTTCATTTTTGTGATAAACACGTAGAAAGGTTTTTTATATTCGAATTTGAAACGGCTTTTTGAGTTACAAATCATTTGAATTCCATTGTAAATGTTTATAGCGCTAATTATGATTGATACTGCAGTGTTATTCACTAAAGAAACCGCCTTGCTAACAGCGCTGTGTCAGCCTAAAAATGGTATTCACTAATGCACTTTAAACGACACTAGCGCTCGGCGACGAATGCGGCGTGAGCTGGAACTACACTGCGTCGAGAGTTACCGCCTACAGTGCGACGACGAGCTATTCTACGTTAGTGAATACCGTTTTTCGCAGCGCTGCGCTCTACGTCGAAGTAAAGGCTGTCTCGTCGTCGAGCTCGTTGACGAACGCAGCGTCGAATGTGTGAATAAGAGAATAGCATAGCTGATATAACAATCTAATCCACCTATTAATTTCCAGGTGATCAAACGCATGAACCCATCCATGAACGTGCTCGCGCAAGAGAACCGAGTGTGTCCGGAAACAGAGTCCGTCTACGACGACACCTTCTTCGAGGAACTGGACGGCGTTGCCAACGCTCTGGACAATCTGGACGCGCGTATATACATGGACAGACGCTGCGTTTATTATAGGAAGCCGCTGCTTGAGAGTGGGACCCTTGGAACTAAGGGAAATACTCAGGTAAGTGTTTATTTAAGACAATTTAAAAAGAAATCTGAAGTTTCGAGAGTTGTTTAGTAGTATACATGCTCAAAATATGGCTAAAGAGACAATCTGGACGCGCGTATATACATGGACAGACGTTGCGTGTATTATAGGAAGCCGTTGCTGGAGAGTGGAACCCTTGGAACTAAGGGAAATACTCAGGTAAGTGTTTATTTAAGACAATTTAAAAAGAAATCTGAAGTTTCGAGAGTTGTTTAGTAGTATACATGCTCAAAATATGGCTAAAGAGACAA
This sequence comes from Thaumatotibia leucotreta, assembly GCA_025490895.1. Lineage (NCBI taxonomy): Eukaryota > Metazoa > Arthropoda > Insecta > Lepidoptera > Tortricidae > Thaumatotibia > Thaumatotibia leucotreta. The sequence continues at coordinate 5,943 of JALPQI010024684.1, forward strand.
TCTGGACGCTCGTATATACATGGACAGACGTTGCGTGTATTATAGGAAGCCGTTGCTGGAGAGTGGAACGCTTGGAACTAAGGGAAATACTCAGGTAATTATTAATGATTTAGATTTAAAATAAATCTAATTACTCTATAAGGGAACTGGACGCGGTTGCCAATGCGTGGACAATCTGGACGCGCGTATATACATGGACAGACGTTGCGTGTATTATAGGAAGCCGCTGCTTGAGAGTGGAACCCTTGGGACTAAGGGAAATACTCAGGTAATTATGAATCACATACATCACATCATCAGCCTATCTCAGTCCACTGCTGGACGTAGGCCTCTCCTATCAACTATGCGTATAGACACATTAGGAGGTAAATGCCCATAATTACCACGCTGGGCAAGCGGATTGGCGATCGCAGTAATGTGTCCACTATGATGGCGCTGCTGCCCATCATCAATCAAATCAAAAAATGGTCAGTGACACTTCAATCCCTTAGTCGACTCTTACGACTCCCGCGGGAAGAGTTGGGGTGGTGACAAATGTATTCTTACTGCCGTCACCACACGGCAAAATTATGAATGGTTAAAATATATCTAAGAATTGTATGAGCTCCTTATGAGTTGACAATCTGGACGCGCGTATATACATGTAAGTGTTTATTAATTAAGGTCAATCTCAAAAAAAAACTGAAGTTTTGAGAGTTGTTTAGTGGTATACATGCTGAAAGGCTAAAGAGACTTTTGATGACATTGACGGAGTCGACAATGCGTTGGACAATCTGGACGCTCGTATATACATGGACAGACGTTGCGTGTATTATAGGAAGCCGCTGCTTGAGAGTGGAACCCTTGGGACTAAGGGAAATACTCAGGTAATTATGCATGGTTAAAATATATCTAAGAATTGTATGAGCTCCTTATGAGTTGACAATCTGGACGCGCGTATATACATGGACAGGCGTTGCGTGTATTATAGGAAGCCGCTGCTTGAGAGTGGAACCCTTGGAACTAAGGGAAATACTCAGGTAATTATGAATGGTTAAAATATATCTAAGAATTGTATGAGCTCCTTATGAGTTGACAATCTGGACGCTCGTATATACATGGACAGACGTTGCGTGTATTATAGGAAGCCGTTGCTGGAGAGTGGAACCCTTGGGACTAAGGGAAATACTCAGGTAATTAGTAATAATTTAGATTTAAAATAAATCTAAGAACTGGACGCGGTTGCCAATGCGTGGACAATCTGGACGCGCGTATATACATGGACAGACGTTGCGTGTATTATAGGAAGCCGCTGCTTGAGAGTGGAACGCTTGGGACTAAGGGAAATACTCAGGTAATTATTGATGTCTTAGCTTTAAAATAGATCTAACAACTGTATGAAGAACTGGACGCGGTTGCCAATGCGTGGACAATCTGGACGCGCGTATATACATGGAGAGGCGTTATGTGTATTCTAGGTAGCCGCTGCTTGAGAGTGGAACCCTTGGAACTAAGGTATTTTTTTCTAGACCCACTTTTTGTACTTTTTTGCTATACACAACGGCGATGAGCCTAGAACGCACGATTTTTTTTTTTAATTTTGGTTAATTTTGCCAAGGCATGGGTTAATGGTTTAGCTTCAAAATAAATCTAAAAAAAATATGAGGAACTGGACGCGGTTGCCAATGCGTGGACAATCTGGACGCGCGTATATACATGGACAGACGTTGCGTGTATTATAGGAAGCCGCTGCTTGAGAGTGGAACCCTTGGGACTAAGGGAAATACTCAGGTAATTTTTTCTAGACCCACTTTTTGTTTATTATTTGCTGTACACAACGGCGATGAGCCTAGAACGCACGATTTTTTTTTAATTTTGCCAAGGAAAGGGTTAATGGTTTAGCTTCAAAATAAATCTAAAAAAAATTATGAGGAACTGGACGGAGTTTCTAATAAGTTGATAATCTGGACGCGCGTATATACATGGACAGACGTTGCGTGTATTATAGGAAGCCGTTGCTTTAGAGTGGAACCCTTGGGACTAAGGGAAATACTCAGGTAAGTGTTTATTTAAGACAATTCCAAAAGAAATCTGAGGTTTCGAGAGTTGTTTAGTAGTATATATGCTCAAAATATGGCTAAAGAGACAATCTGGACGCTCGTATAATTATACACGGACAGGCGTTATATCTTTTATAGGATGCCCTTGCTTGAGGGTAGAACCTTTGAAACCAAAGGGAAATATTTTGAAATACGAATAAAATAGTTATAAAGATAACTATCATATCGTCGGCTGACAACCAAAACTCACTATAAAAACTGTCACTACTCTTCGCCACCTCTTATGTCAGTATTGAATCAGAACTTAAATACGACCTCTATTTCAAGTAGGTATTTGTTACTTAGTGAGTTTTGCTTGTCAACCGATGATATTACTCGTGTTTCATAAGATCAATTTGAAAGGTATTAACCCCTTACCGCATACGAAGCCATATATGGCCGCTATAAAAAGGGGTTAAGAGTCTTCAGTCCACAAAATATGCCCAGGTTCTTTAAAAAGTTGAACTAATCCGTTTTATATATTTCCAGGTGGTCGTCCCCTTCCTGACCGAATCCTACAGCTCATCCCAGGACCCTCCAGAAAAGAGCATCCCGATCTGCACTCTCAAGAACTTCCCCAACGCCATCGAGCACACCCTCCAGTGGGCTAGAGACGAGTTCGAGGGGCTGTTCCGACAGGCTGCTGAACATGCTTCCCAGGTTCGTAGGGTCTTAGACTCCATCAGCTTCCATTAAAAATATTAATATAATTATTATATTAATTATTTAAGTGTTAGTTACTAAATTAAGTTAGAAATCACAAATAGTCTCTCACACCTAGCGTAATTTAAATTTAAGACTTGCTGTGCCCTATCAGGGTCCATGTGTATCTATTGTAAATATACAATATATTGTAAATATACAATGTATTGTACCACCTAATGATGCAATAAACGAATTATGAATCATCCAATGGGCCCCACGAAACTGGAGATTCCGGGTTCAAATCTCGGCGAGGGCATTATTTGTGTATTTATTTATCATAAATATTTGTTCCTTGATCATGGTTGTCTATGTATAAGTATCTGTATGTATCTATCTATTATATATATCGTCGCCTGGTCACAAGCCTTAATTGACCTTACCGTGGGATTAGGTCGGTTTGTGTTAGATGTCCCAAGATATTTATAGTAATGTCAAAACTCCATAGTAATTTGAAACTAGTGTCCGGGAGTACGCGTTATTCTTCAAATAAAAGTTTGGTAAAACGCAGTCTAAGTGGTGTTCGTGAAATCATGTTAGTTAAACATTTGGCGATCAATATTTAACAATGTTATTGTTGTTTGCAGTACTTGGCCGACCCTCACTGGCTGGAGCGGACGCTGAAGCTGCCGGGCAGCCAGCCGCTCGACGCCATCGAGAGTGTCAAGGTGAGTTGATGCTTCCTCAACCCCTCGCCCATCGGTCTCAGCTGGCAGGGTGAAATTTTGCCACCCCGATTGCTACCAATATTGTTTATGGGTCAATCACTTTCTTTATGTCATTCGTTGCCATGGTTACGTTCTCCTGGGTCACCCTTAAATTCACAGTTTAACGGCATTAAAATTGTGAAAACTTTGAATTTTTTGACAGTTACGGTGGCCTTCCAAGGTGGGTCACCCACTAATCATGATAGTAGACAATGTAGGACACTTTCCCCTAGCAAACTATCACACTTTTCTCCCGAGGGTGATGTGACAGAATAACAACATAAAAAAAGTGATTGACCCTTATACACATCATCAGTTTATCTCAATCCACTGCTGGACATGTCTCTCCCGTTATCTATGCATTTAGACGCATTAGGAGGTAAAGTGATATAATCGCCACGCTGGGCAAGCGGATTGGTAATCACTAGTGATCGGAACTATGGGTACAAAACTTTACCAAACTTGTCAAGTGGACATGAAAGAGCACATACATCCATAAAATACACACCCGAACATTGTAAATTCAAGATTCCGAAATAAGCTATAAAAATTGATACATATTTTTCAATAATATTAATATTTTTCTTGGATAAAGTGTTCCTAAATGTCAGTTTTTAAGTTTTGTTAAAGTTTTGCACCCATAGTTCCGATCCCTAGTAATCACAGTAGTGTCCAGTATGATGATGTGGCTGCCCGTCATCAATATTCAAAAAACCTTAGTCGACTTGTACGACATCAACGGGAAGAGTTGAGGTGTTGATAAATGTATTCTTACTGCCCATAATCGCCACGCTGGGCAAGCGGATTGGTGATTGCTGTGGTGTCCACTAAGATGATCCTGCTGCCCATCATCAATATTCAATAAATGAATGGTCTCTTCTGTCCCTTGGTTGGTGTTGGTGACAAATGTATTCTTAACCCTTAGGTGCATAGACTATCAAAAACGATACAACTAAAACAACACATGTCGAAATAAAGTAATCAATTGAGAGTGCCAAACTGAGGAACAGAGTTCTAATTAACATCTACTGTTTATATAAGTCATTTTAGAAATAAAATCTTTGATACCATATGCACCTAAGATTTAAGGCCGGTCACCACATGGCAAATATCATAATCATCATATCAGCCGAAAGACGTCCATTGCTGAAGAAATGCCTCCCCAAAGATTGCCACAATAACCGGTCCTGTGGCACTGCAAATACAGTGTGTGGCCTACAACCGGGGCGAAAATTTAAACGGTGCATTAATAAGCTGATCAACAATCATTTCCATATATTGAAATTAAAAAATAAAAAAAATTGTATTTTTTTTTCATGTAATTTTCATTATCTACTTGAATTAAAAGTTATCAATAACTTATAATTTTTGAATTATTGAAAAATGTACAATTTTTTTTTTAAAACCGTAACAAATTAGTGTAAAAATAAAAACAAAATTATTGTTATGACTTCATACCTGGTATACTATCAAGATGTCTTGCGACTGACAAGCTACGACATCGTGATGCCCAAGATCCAGTACTAAAGGTCCATAGCTTTGAATGACAATATCTCCGAACTTAACCACTTTGAAACACCGGGACCTTTACAGGATTATTGCCGATAGTCTAAGGAGTCACTCATTTCATTTTTCTCCCGTTTTAAAGGCCTCACTGTATATATTATCATATTTTCCTAATTCCAAAATACTAATCTACCTTAATAACTTTCAGAACGCAATAAACGACCGTCCCCTAAACTTCGCCGACTGCGTGACCTGGGCGCGTCTCCACTGGGAGAACCAGTACGCCAACCAGATCAAGCAGCTGCTCTACAACTTCCCCCCGGACCAACAAACCACCTCCGGGGCTCCATTCTGGTCCGGGCCCAAGCGGTGCCCATCTCCGCTGA
>JALPQI010024685.1:0-15543 GCA_025490895.1 Thaumatotibia leucotreta
TATCAGTTAAAAGTTTTCTGATATCTCTCATATTTACGGAATTATGGCCTGTAAACACTTATCGATTACACCCTGTATATTATGTGTCTTGAGTATAGGGTTGTAAAATATCAGACGTCTAACAAATGTATAAAAGTTTAAGTATTTTGTGTTGAAAAGAGCTATGCACTGTATAATCAACAATTTTAACGGAAACAATTGAATTAACGTTTCTGTTACAAGTAACTTCATTGCTGAATGTGGACACTGAAGCTCATAGTGACTGTATACGTAACCTCGGAAAATTTCATTAAGAGTCGCTGGCAAATGATTACTTATACACTTCAGTTAATAAATGTTCAACGTAATCATACAAATCATTTAAGTTTATCTGAATAAGGGGCGACATTCGTATGCCTTCACTCCAATTAAGCCGTCATCAGTGCGACGGAGACATTCACAAATTCTCATTTATTTGCGTTGGAGTATGAATTGCGTCTTTGACTGATGGTGCGATCACTGCTCACTGTTGCTTACTAAGTTTTATTAAATACTTGTTCTTCAGGTCCTTCGTCATAAGTCGTCGTACCCCTCCTGTTTGCCAGTCTCGCGATACTGGCGAGAGTTGTGTTGTGTGAAGATGAAGGGCGCCTCCCGTGTCGGACAGCGGAAGGAACGCAGCAGCACCGGCGCGGCGTCGTCCGTCTTGTTGCCGACCGGCTCCAGAAGATTGTTCCAGAGGAGGTTGGCCGCTGGAACCAGGCACGATTTTTTGATGTAAGAAAAATTCCGCCTTAAAGTGCCTACACGGATTTTTAAGTAACGTATCTTGCAATACCTATACTGTTTGGAGTGGATGATCATGCAACGGTAGAAAGAATCAGATAGATGGTAGTTATGGTTTTATGGTGTATTGAAAACATTTATGTACTTGTAGTTACATGGAACAACCTTAAAATTATAACTAACGTGTGACTCAGACATATCAAGTGACAATATTATTCAGCCGGGTTACTCAAGTCAAGTCAAGTCAAACTATTCTTTATTCAAGTAAGCTTATTAATAAGCATTTTCGAATCGTCTGACATTATCAAAAGAGAGAGAAAAAAAAATCTACTACTGGTTCAAACCCTACACCGTTCCTGAGAAGAACCAGTAAGAAACTCAAATGGACTTATTTTTTCAAAACAGTATAATAATACATATTATTAAAATAACATGCATTAAAGAATTTATTACATAAAAAATATATTTTTATAGGCATTTTTATAAAAAAGAGAAATAAATAAAGGATCATAATAATAAACAAAAATAATTATTACTGTACAAGTTCACAACTCTCGTAACTTACGTCGAGGATTGCTCGACTTGTTTGGCCGAAGTCAGCAGGGGAAGACTACAAGGCAAGTAAGAAGTGAAAACTAAATATCCAGTATCGAAACCATATTCGTCCTTCTTCTAGGTAATAAGAACCTAGAGCATGTTCCGTCTACCAGAAAGGGAAGTATCAGTCAACCATGTATGAATTAAGATATGTAGATGTGATGTGAGATATTGGTCAAAGACATTGACACGAATATAATTAGATACATACATCATTAGCCTATCTCAGTCCACTACTGAACGTAGTCCTCTCCTATTCATTCAACCACGCCGCCACGCTGCGGCCATATTAGGCAAGCGGTAATATGTCCACTATGATGACTCTGCTGTCCATCATCAATCTTCTAACAAAGAAGTGACAATTCAATCCCTCAGTCGACTCTTACGACACGCGCGAGAAGAGTTGGGGTGGTGACAATGTATTCTTACTGCCGTCACCTCACGGCATATAATTTGATGCTTAGATGAAACTTTCCCTGTTCTTACCTAGAGCGTGTCCCTTCTGCGAGAAGTGGAAGCAATCATGGGTGATGTAAGACTGGTGGATGACGAGCGGTAGGTTGGCGGTAGGCGGCCAGGGCGCGTTGAAGAGCCTCATGAACGGCTGCAGCACCACTGTGAAGTCGGGCCGCGTGTCGTAGCGACCGCTATCCACCTGGAGATTTATACGATAAATTACTAGCGTCTCCTACCTCTAGCGTCTACTACTACCGTCTAAGTCCTCCTCTCAACGTCAATGCCTTATTATAAACGCTGTATCGCAATACTGTACGCATTAGGGTGGATCGATTTTTTTATTTTTGGAAATTCATAAAATAATCTTTATAGATCGATACTTCGTGGCTAGAGAAACAAAAAATATTGTGATCATTTTTGTGTTTACTTTTATTTTGTACTTCGTTTATAGGCCCAAAAATCGACTCTATTTTTAAGGTTTTTTTAAGAAAAGTCAGTAGTTCGTGGATATTTTCGGTTTTATTTTTATGTAAAAACAAAATAACGTTATTTGTCATAAATTTAGAATTTGCACAATTTAATTATATGAAAATTGTTCGCAGTATCTCCAAAAAATAATTTTCAACTTTTGAGGCTCTTGGGGCAGTACTTCCCGAATGATTATCGGAAAAAGATATATTGTTGAAGATGTTACTTTTTAGACAGGTTATTCCTATACGAGGCCCTTTCAGAAAATCCTGAAAAAAAATTTTTTTTCATACTTCAATGTATGGACCAAAATTTTTTTTCAGGATTTTCTGAAAGGGCTGCGTATAGGAATAACCTGTCTAAAAAGTAGCATCTTCAACAATATATCTTTTTCCGATAATCATTCGGGAAGTACTGCCCCAAGAGCCTCAAAGTTGAAAATTATTTTTTGGAGATACTGCGAACAATTTTCATATAATTAAATCACACAAACCTTAAATTTATGAAAAACAATCTTATTTTGTTTATCCATAAAATTAAAACAGAAAATATCCTTGCTCATCCGAGTTTTCTTAAAAAAACCTTAAAAATAAGGCCGATCTTCAGGCTTCTATATGGGGTCCATAATGATAAAATATCCAAAAATGGTCATAACATTTTTTGTTTTTCTAGCCGCATAGTATCGATTCGTAAAGATTATTTTATGATTACCCGAAAATAAAAAAATCGATCCACCCTAGTACGCATCCGTATTGCGATACAGCGAGAAAATGCCGCCAGCATCCTCGGTACAATGGTACAAGGGCCAATATTAGATATAGGTTAGGTTAAGTAGATTAATTAGATTTAATCTATGTACATAAATTGTAGTTTTGAAAATAAATATATATATAAAAAATATTATAATAATGTTCCTTGATTAAAAAAAAATCGAAATATTGGAATGCATTTTAAGTGAATCATTGCTTACAATCAGACAAGGTACTACATCATTCTAAAGTACCTAAATATACAATATCAACCTAACAGTAGTTACACATAGACATTGAAAATCATACTGTCGCTTTTATGTACTGCAATATAAACAACGAAATAAGAGATCTCAATGCATGAAATAGTATTTGAAGGTTTTCTTTTTCACTCATTTAGTGACTGAATACCCACTTTAAAAGAACTGGGACGAGGGGAATCCTATAATACCTACATTAACATTAGCGTTATTGGCGTTATTAACATTAACTCAAACAAATAATTGTTATCTTGTTATTGTTTGTTTGTAAATAATAGTTGCTATGTTTTCAAATGAAATAAATCTTTCGCTCTCATGAAATTACTTAGCAGCACCCCTTTTCAATACAATCTATAGTGCGCAAGATCTTAACTTCTCAGTCAACCCTATAAAACATTATATCACTGAACTGGACTTTAAGTACGTCCTTTTTCTAAAATTGTTGAATCAAGTACCTACCCCTAAATCCCTTACAATTTTGAATCACGAGTTTGCAAATAACTTTCAACACATCCCATCACCTTCCTGCCCCCAATCCCCAGTTTCCCCCATTATCAGTCGAGTCACGGACCACGGAGCCGCGTATCGCAGATCTTTGCACAAACATCACCACGAACTGTTTCATAATGTTTACATTAGCTGACTTTATGACCAGTAAAATTTTAGTTATTCATTTGTTACGTACAGTGAACATTTTTGTGGTCAACGGGAATTTGCCAACGTCTGACTAAGTATAAAAGGCTTTAAACCAAAAATTTCTTCAGCAAAATCACTACATAGTATAAAATGAAGTCACTTTTTCTGTTCCTATGTCCCTTTGTACGCTTAAATCTTTCAAACTACGCAATGGATTTTGATGAGATTTTTTTAATAGGTAGAGTAATTCAAGAGGAAGGTTTATATGTAGGTATAGTACCCGTGCGCAGCCGGGGTGGGTCGCTAGTCGTAAATAAACTTTCTTTCGGATTCACCCTAGATTGGAGGCCGCGGCCGTTTGAGGACCTTTCAGGGGAGGTCTTCAAAGTGTCCGGGAAAACCCAGAAACTTTAATGTGCGGAAATTTCTCACTAAAACTAAGTATTGCGTACTAATTTCGTGGATAAGGGGATTTACCCCAAATGTTCGGCTTGGATTCTTTGTCCTGGTTTTGAGAATTTCGAGGTAGCAGCCCTATTCACACACATCACATCACATCATCAGCCTATGTTAGTCCACTGCTGGACGTAGGCCTTTCCTATTAACTATGCGTATAGACGCATTAGGAGGTAAATGCCCGTAATCGCCACGCTGCGCTGGGCAAGCGGATTGGCGATCGCAGTAATGTGTCCACTATGATGACGCTGCTGCCCATCATCAATCTTGTAGAATGGTCAGTGACACTTTAATCCCTTAGTCGACTCTTACGACACCCGCAGGAGGAGTTGGGGTGGTGACAAATATATTCTTACTGCCGTCACCACACGGCCCTATTCACACATAACAGCAAACGTAGAAAACATTTCGCAACTGTGGAAGCTACACAAGTGTACAGAATACCAGCCTCACCAGCATAGCCTCAGCCTTCTGGTAGAGCCTCGTCATGGCGACCAGCGCCCGTAGTTCGCCCCCTCCGCGGTGGAAGCAGGTGCAGAAGAGCGCGTGCATGAGGCGGCACATGGCGGGCCGGCGCACGCGCACCGATACTGACACGTCTGGAATGTACGGAATACCATCCTGAACTGGAGTACAGTAGATTATGAAAGGGATATGTAAGTAAAATGATTAAGGAGTGTTTAACTATCATAGAATAAAATTGATCTGTCAGAAAAATACTAGCTGTCTTTAAAAAAAAGCACGGTGATAAGCATAATGATAATTGATAATTTTATCTGACGGATATGTTTATACGATACGTATAATCCTTTCAGATTGTATTTGAAAAAATAATAAGCAAAAATTTATTCTGATTCGGTAGACGTTAAAGCGTTATGATTTTATTAACTGAAAGGAGTGTTTTTTTAAAGTTGAAAGTCACATTCAATTAGTACTTAGATAGCAGCAGTCAAAGTGGCTAAATAGTTTAGCTACACCATATAGGTATTGCACTGTACTAAACTATTTAACTTGGCTGCCACAAAATATTTAACACTGACAACCTTCGACCTCAATTCACATGCCCTAAAGGAGAATTCCATATGCTGTCCAGTACAAACGCGTGTATATTCCGATAATTTGAGTCTTCTTCCGAGTTATTAGTTAATATCTTTTTTCAGCAATGTTTGACTCCTCTGGTCTAGCAATGTACAAGTTGCAGAACGAGTTTTAAGAGTAAGTTCTCATTGAGAATGTTTCAATGAGAACTTATACAAGAGTGTTATGTATAATATTGTATTTCACAATTGAATAACAAGGCATAAAATATACCTTAAAAGGCATGTGCACAATGGTTTTGGCATAATTAGATTGCTTGTATAATTTAAATTGCTGAGAACACTCTCTATGCAAGTTTCGCAACTTAAAACTTCTAGGTACAATGCTACTCTGGTCACGAAAGAGGACTTCGATAAACCCACAATTTTTAAAAAACCCCGGTTTATACGGGACATATCGGTGGACCTTTTCATGGAATGCGTCAATGCGCTCACCTAGCACCGGCACCAAATTGACGATAGTCCTCGGCAGGTTCTCATGCAAGTAATCCAGCGCCCTCGCGAGTTTCCTCGCGTGCGCCAGCGGTGACCACTCGACGGGCGACAGGCAGGACGCCGAGCACAGGTCGTTGGCGCCCAGGAAGATGGTCACCAGCTTCCAGTGCTGCGCCACGTCGATGTCCGGCGCTGCGAACATGCGGGCTACGAGGATCTGGGGAGTGTACAGAATACCAACTTTACTTCTACTTGAGGGAAACGCTTTAAGGTTAAAGGGTCAGGTGGTTTATGCTGATGGTGGTACGCGTCACTTTCGCACTTGCATACGTCTTAGAACGTGACGATGACGACAACGCCGACAAACTATTAGACGCGGTACCATCATAATGCCCTGGCCACGACATTGGTCTAAGGCGACCAGCGGCGAGCGCATCCATGAGTTGGAGCGGGAAGCCGATATGGGTATGAGAGGGAGCACCATACGTTTTCCGCTAAGCCGGTCGCCTTAGACCGATGTCGTGGCCGCGGCGTAAGGCGTAAGGCCACAGGAGCATCTAAGTTTTAATAGATATTGGCTGTGCCAGCGACTACGCACGCGTGCTATTTGCTGATCTGTGTACCTACGTTTTGGCCTATTTACATCTTTATCAGATGATTTTATGCAGTGTTTTTGCGGCAGTATTTGGAATGGCTCTAAAGCCCCATGCGGAACGACTAGGGCATGGAACACCGAGATTCAAACGTGCATACATTTGGATGTTATAATGTCAAAACCCGTGATTGCAAATAAATGAATCCTGGGATTCCATGCCCTTGAAGCGACAGCGACAGTAACGTCCACAAGATTGACAATACAGTACTTAAAGGGTGGTCCGACGAATGAGTTGGTGATGGTGTGTGAGATACAGTAAGTCCACAGAGCAATAAAACAACTATTGTAGAACTAACCTTCGATTAAACGTTATAATTAAATCAATGACGCAGTTCATTGACAAAATCTTCTCAATATTGTCTAATTGTTACATAAACATTTTTTTAAACAAAAAAAGGTTTTCATTGATGCTTAGTTACGATTTGAATTTGTGACCCATAATATCTAGTTGTAGTTACTGATCAATAATTGTTTGATTTTACGGCACGTAAATAAGTACGTAAGTACACAAAACATCGTATACAATACAAGACCAATAAAAACCGATAAAATTATACACTGATACAATAATTGTTTGGCGGTGTGGTGACGGCAGTAAGAAAACATTTGTCACTACCCTAACTCCTCCTGCAGGTGTCGGTTAGAGTCGACTAAGGGATGAATGGATGATTGTCATTGACCATTATTTGATAATGTTAACGATGGACAGCAACGTCATCATAGTGGATACATTACTGCGATCGCCAATCCGCTTGCCCAGCGTGGCGATTATGGGCATTTACCTCCTAATGCGTCTATACGCATAGTTAATAGGAGAGGCCTACGTCCAGCAGTGGACTATCATAGGCTGATGATGATGATGACAATAATTAAGTATTAAATCAAACGCTTCTAATTATTTAACCGATGTGTCTCTGTCAGCGCAACATTGTTGCATTTCGCAAGTTATTACTAAAACTGCACCGATAACCTGAATCACGGTTCATGACTGACTGCGTCCATGAATCACTGAATGAAAACCACGAAAACTCGTTGTTGCAGGGTCATCACACATCAGTGTTGCACATGCACATGCACATCTATACAATGTTTCCAATCAAGTTGACTTTCAGAATTCTAGGACAAAAAATGGCCTAGAATTTGTTTGTGGAACTAGGACAAACAAATTCTACATGACAGAAGACAAATCCATCATGATAGTGAACTTAATAAGGCACTATTTTAATTCCTACCATGTGCTGCCGCCGAGAGTTTAACGCGGACTTACTGTCTATCCACCTCGCTCGTATCGTATTCACATATCGGTAGGCTCGAGAGCGGTAGAATGTATACATGTTTAGGTACAGAAAGAACGGTTTGATGACAATAATACAGGGTGTTTGTTATGTCGTTAGCCAAATTTGGATATGTCATTCGCGATCACCAGTACACAATACTTTTGAAAAAAAAAGGGACACTTTTTTTAGTTTTTTTCCCCGTTTTTTATCCGGCAAAAACATAATTTGTGGTCACTAGGCAAGTTTGTTTCAATCCGTGCGATTCGATGGCAGACAAAAGGGTAGCCGGTTTGAGTACCTAGTCAAGTCTTAGCCAATCAGGAGTTCATCACAAGCACCGATCAGCCGACGTCACTCACCCCACCATCGGCACTAAACAATGAATAAAATGTCCTAACTACATGCACACACGATTGTTATTTGATTAAAACTGCCCAAGCGCATACCTACCTGTACCTGCTCGTCGTCATCAACAATTCAATTTGCTTAGAGAGTGCATTAGAATCGATATCTGAGGTAAACCAGTACGCGTTTGTATGACGGAACATTTAAGTTACTCCGTTCTTGAGGTCAAATTATGCTGGCTCGGCTGATCGCAAGATGCCATGTGCCATTTGTACAGCACTCTGTAAACAAAGAAGGAGTGCGCTTGCGTGTACGCGCTCGAGTCAAACTACCCTCAGATCGGCGCGCAACTCATAATACCCTCATTATTAGTACTGTATGCGATAGACTGATAATGCTGTCTCGTGGGATGTACCTGCAAGTTAAGCTCCACATTTTTTAATTAGTTGAATTAGTTACCTTATGCGGGTTAATTAAAGTTGCAAACTCAAACACCCTTTCCAATCTGATTTGGCAGTTATGAGATAGTGGGGCAGTACGCAAAGTAAGCAAGTGAACATAGTGACCAAACATTCGTTAGATAATGGGATTTAAAAAAAAATCTATAACTAAAAGGATAATGAAAAATGGATTATTTTTGTTTTACCAAATATTTTTTTACGCCTTTACCCAACACATATTGCAATATGGCTAATGATATAAAAAACACCCTGTATATTAACACAACCATATACATACAGGTAATGTCAGGCAAAAATGTCGAGTAAATATATTTAACACACGTACACTGCGGACCGACGAAATGTTTGTGGAACTGGAGGAAGGATTGAGCAAGTTGCGTTGGGACATTGTGGGATTGTCAGAAGTCCGAAGAGAGGGCGAGGACACGATAATCCTAAAGTCCGGCAACTTGCTCTATTTCCGGGAGGGCGACCAACAGTCCCAGGGAGGTGTCGGGTTCATCGTCCACAAGTCCCTCGTAAACAACGTGGTGAAGATCGAGAGTGTGTCGGCTAGGGTGGCGTACCTTATACTCAGAGTATCTGAGAGATACTCGCTGAAGGTCATACAAGTGTACGCGCCGACTTCGACACACTCCGACGACGAGGTGGAGGCTATGTATGATGATATCTCAAAAGCCATGCATAGCTTCAGAACCTACTTCACCGTTGTTATGGGGGACTTCAACGCGAAACTGGGCAAGAGAGATGGTGACGAGCTGAGGGTGGGGCAATTTGGGGTTGGACGTCGGAACCACCGGGGCCATCTGCTGGCTGGTTTCTTGGAGAAGGAGGGACTCTACATGATGAACTCCTTCTTTAAGAAACGCGAGCACAGAAAATGGACTTGGATGAGTCCCGACGGTGCAACTAAAAACGAGATCGACTTCATCATGTCGACGAAGAGACATATATTCAACGATGTTTCTGTGATCAGTACGGTTAAAACCGGAAGCGATCACCGCCTGGTAAGAGGCACGTTGAATATATGTCCTAAGCTAGAACGCTCGCGACTGATGAAGTCTACGCTCCGTCCTGCACTCCATCTCCAAAACCCCGAGAGCTTTCAGCTGGAACTCCAAAACCGTTTCGATTGCCTAGGCGATGATGTGGACGTATTCAACGACGGGTTTGTGGAAGCTGTCCATAGCGCTGGGTCTAAGTGTTTTAAGGCCCAACGGACAAATAAGACCAGAAAGCTCTCAGACTCCACTCAGAAACTAATGGAAAAAAGGAGTGAACTGGTTCTACAATCCTCAGTTGATGCGACTTTATACCGGCAGCTCAACATACAGATCTCTAAGTCCCTCAAACGCGATATGCGCCAATTCCGTACCAAGTGTATAGAAGAAGCCATCGAGCGGAACAAGGGCTCTAAAGTTTTTGCAAGGGATTTGTCTGTTGGGCAAAGCCAGCTCGCCAAATTAAAGACTGAGGATGGTAGAATCGTCACATCCGGATCTGAGCTGCTGAGTGAGATAGAGGGTTTTTATGGACAGCTGTACACGTCAACTAGCAGACCCGAAGTTGATCTGGCGGAAGACCTCAGAGCTAGACTGACCCGACACTATACAGAAGACATCCCGGACATCAGCCTGTGCGAGATTAGAATGGCTCTTGAACAGCTCAAAAATAACAAGGCGCCTGGGGAGGACGGAATTACAGCTGAGCTTCTGAAGGCGGGTGGTAAACCGATCCTTACGGCCCTTCAGAAGTTGTTCAATTCCGTCTTACTGGAAAGGAGAACGCCAAAGGCATGGAACAGAGGTGTGGTGGTACTGTTCTTCAAAAAAGGTGACAACGCTTTATTGAAGAACTACCGACCCATCTCACTTCTGAGCCATGTCTATAAGCTGTTTTCAAGAGTCATTACGAATCGTCTTGCACGCAGGCTTGATGACTTCCAGCCTCCCGAACAAGCCGGTTTCCGAAGAGGCTTTAGTACCGTAGACCACACCCATACGCTTCGCCAGGTTATACAGAAGACCGAAGAATATAACCTGCCCCTCTGTTTAGCGTTTGTGGACTACGAGAAAGCCTTCGATTCGATCAAAACATGGGCAGTACTTCAGTCTCTCCAACGGTGCCAAGTCGACTACCGCTATATCGAGGTGTTGAAGTGTTTGTACGAGAGCGCCACAATGTCAGTCCGACTCCAAGACCAGAGCTCGAAGCCTATTCTGCTGCAGCGGGGAGTTAGGCAAGGAGATGTCATCTCGCCTAAGCTGTTTACCGCTGCACTAGAGGATGTCTTTAAGACTCTGGACTGGAGAAGGCTGGGTATCAACATAAACGGCGAGTACCTCACTCACCTTCGATTCGCTGACGATATAGTAGTATTGGCTGGGACCTTGGAGGACTTGAGTACTATGCTCGTTGACCTCAGTAAAGCCTCCGAGCGAGTTGGTCTTAGGATGAACATGGATAAGACGAAAATCATGTCAAATTCCCATGTAGCACCAACTCCCGTAATAATCTGAGACTTTACACTCGAAGTTGTAGACGAATATATATACCTAGGACAAACTATCCAGTTAGGTAGGTCCAACTTCGAGAAAGAGGTCAATCGTCGAATCCGACTCGGTTGGGCAGCGTTCGGGAAGCTACGACACATATTTTTGTCCAATATTCCGCAGTGTTTGAAGACGAAAGTCTTTAATCAGTGTGTGTTGCCAGTGATGACATACGGTACTGAAACGTGGCCGCTTACAATGGGCCTCATAAGAAGGCTCAAAGTCACCCAAAGGGCAATGGAGAGGGCTATGCTAGGAGTCTCTCTGCGTGATCGGATTAAAAATGAGACCATCCGCAGCAGAACCAAAGTAACCGAAATAGCTCTCCGAATCGCTAAACTGAAGTGGCAATGGGCGGGGCACATTGCGCGTAGAACCGATGGCCGTTGGGGCGGGAAGGTTCTTGAGTGGCGGCCACGTACCGGAAGACGTAGCGTGGGTAGGCCCCCCACAAGGTGGACCGATGACCTGGCTGGACCAGCCTTTCGGCTGATGTGATGATGATGATGATGATGAAATATATTTGTGGCATATTTTTGTGGACCGAGTATTGTGGCGCGAATTGGGGAAGGCCTATGTCCTGCAGTGGACGACTATGGGTTGATGATGATGATTTTTATCGAACAACTCAAATTGTTTTATTAAATATTTATTGAGTTTTGTTTTTTCTTAAGTAGGTAGTGACACTACTATGGATATAAATTTTAATATTAGATGTCATGTAGGTCCCGATGAAAAAATACCGAAGATTACCAACGCCTGTAGTTGGGATATGAAACCATAGGCTTTGATGCCTAATGTAATATTTATATTTTTGACACCTAAACCGTTGATATTCACAAGTGCTTTACGGTGAAGGAAAACATCGCGAGGAAACCTGCATTCCCTGCCAGGGGATCATCAGAAGTTTATGTCATTATTTTTTCTTCCTAGTCGCGATTCTAAACAAAATGAATTCCACACAGCTGAAGTTTATAACATGCGTTTTTCTTCACAGTCATCAGTTCCACACAATCTTGTTTCTACCTAGTTGCGATTCTGCACAATATTATTACTACACAAAAGACATTTTTCGCACGAGTTATTCTTCACAGTCATCAGTTCCACACAATCGTTTTTCTACCTAGTCGCGATTCTGCACAATATTATTACCACACAACAGACATTTTTCGCACGAGTTTTTTTTCACAGTCATTAGTTACGCACAATCTTTTTTCTACCTAGTCGCGATTCTGCACAATATTGTTACCACACAACAGAATTTTTTCGCACGTGTTTTTCTTCACAGTCAGCAGTTCCACACAATCTTGTCTCTACCTAGTCGCGATTCTGCACATTATTATTACCACGCAACTGAAAATTTTTCACATACATTTCATACGATTTTGGCCTATTTTTGACCCTTCCCTCCCCCATAGTGATATTTGGTGACATTTTCGGGGTACTAGCTATAATGCTGTTCAGCAGAGAGTAACAAAAAATTACACGTGATTTGTCCGATGATCCCCGCTCCCCATGGTGATAATTAGTGATTTTTCTTCATACCCCTTCCCCCTATGCAGCATGACGTGATTAATGGACAAGCCCTTGGTGGGAACCTTTAAAGGTGCGACCGCACCAATGCTCAAAAACGGAGACGGTACGGAATCGCAGTGACGCATCATGGTATGCCCCCCAGACCGATGCTCAAAAAAATACGCAGACGGTACACACAGCAGCAGAAAAATTATATAACTTACTTAAGTTATGCTGCCCTGGTACCGATTCGATTATATAATTTTCATTACCCACAACATTTCAAAGATAGGTTCCAAAAGCTGTATTGCTAGCCTAAGATCATGCGCGCCTGGTATCATATCTTATATTTAGATAATGCATACGAAGCCATAATGGCCACTTTGGTTTTGATCTCTATTCACTGCTATTAGGATTCAAAATCATCATCATCATCATCATCATCATCATCAGCCTATGATAGTCCACTGCTGGACGTAGGCCTCTCCTATTAACTATGCGTATAGACGCATTAGGAGTAAATGCCCATAATCGCCACGCTGGGCAAGCGGATTGGCGATCGCAGTAATGTGTCCACTATGATGACGCTGCAGTCCATCAACAATCTTTTATTAAATAATGGTAAGTGACACTTCAATCCCATAGTCGACTCTTGGGGTGGTGACAAATGTATGGGCTGTCCCAGAAGTAAAAAGACAAGATTCGAATGAAAATATTTAATAAAAAAATCTTACAAAGCACTACTATTTACATTTAGTTAAATTCAGAATTTCATTTTATTTGCTACTTTATATTAAATTTGCTTGTGCAAAGCCTCTGTAGCCAATTTTTCTAAGGTTGTTTGCTACTCGTCTCATTACAGCTTTTCGAGACCTAGCAGCCACAATTTTAGCCAATTTAGTCCATCTATGCTTAAATCCAGTCAACGATTTGGGTTTTTCGGTTTGTTTTTTATATTCTCGTTTACATAAAGGCCAATAAACTTCAATATCAGGAGCTTGGGGAACATTTGGGGCGTTGTTATGTTTTGTATAAAATCTATACCTGCAGCCTCTAGATGTTGAGTGACTTCCGTGGCGTAGTGGCATGAGGCTATATCCGGCCAGAATATAATTTCTTCCCTCTGGTAATGCTTATCTATGAACGAAATTTATCGCATTATCATACATTCTCTCAAATAAATACGCGCGTTCATAGAGCCTGTGCAAATATATGGTTAAGACGTATTGCCATTTTGGTCTATGATTTGCCAAACGAGATATTTATTGAAAAATTGGACCTTTGCTACAATTTTTTGCGAATAATTTACGGAATCTCATCGAGTCTCATGGTAGTATTGCTTCCCAGGAATATCCGTTGGGTCCACGGTCACGTAAGTCTCATCATCAATTATGAGAACTTTTTTCAGTGTTTTTTCATACACTCTTCGGCATCCTCTTTTAGCTCGCACTTCCTGGTCCTTAAAGTACCTACTTAGGAGCTGACAATTTTGCAAATGCTTTAAGCTTTAGGTCGCGTGTTTTAATACGAGCTACACTTGACTTCGATATTTTCGATTTATCCGCAGCAGCTCTAACAGACGTCGAAGGATTCCGTTCATACAACTTTTTTACTTTATTTATGTTCATAGCTACGGAAATAGTTTTTTTTTGCCGGAATCTTCTTGAAAATATATTAATGCGATTCTTCAAAACGCTTTATAATTCAATACAAAGTAGTTCTCCTTACTCCCTCTGAAGAAAAATTACATATCGTGTCCGTTTTCCATGATATTCATAATTCTGAACAACTCTTTGGCAAATACTTCGTGATCAGCTCTTTTCATTATTAAAATTTCAATAATACTATCGTATTTCCCACTAAATTTTACAGATTTGAGGCACACGGTGGCCATGACAGTTATTTTTCTTAAAAAAATAAAAATATTTTCAAATTGTTCGAAATTTGAAATTTGTCTCTTTACTTCTGGGACAGCCTTATTCTTACTGCCGTCACCACAAGGATTCAAAATGTATATGGGTTAATACTGTGCAGATGTAGAATCGCGACTAAGTAGAGACAATATTGTCTGGAAATGATGAATGTGAAAAATGTATGTTGCGTGGTATTAATACTGTGCAGAATCGCGACTAGGTAGAGACAAGATTGTGTGGAACAGATGACTGTGAAGAAAAACACGTGCGAAAAATTTACATTGTGTGGCAACAATATTGTGCAGAATCGCGACTAGGTAGAAAAAAGATTGTGTGTAACTAATGACTGTGAAGAAAAACTCGTGCGAAAAATGTCTGTTGTGTGGTAATAATATTGTGCAGAATCGCGACTAGGTAGAAAAACGATTGTGTGGAACTGATGACTGTGAAGAAAAACGCATGTTATAAACTTCAGCTGTGTGGAATTAATTTTGTTTAGAATCACGACAAGGAAGAAAAAATAATGTCATAAACGTCGAATAATCCCTGCGGGTGTATGTGAAGTCCCCAACAATTACTGGGCCTGCGTTGGGACCACGCAAAATAGGCACGTTTGATGTCGAGTTGCGGAAAAAAAATTGCAAGAATACCTAAACCGTAATGATAATTCCTATATTTTACGTCTACTGTACAAAACTTTAAGTCACTTTGACTACTAGGTGTTCTCAATTTGTTTAAGTACCAACACACTACACATTAACGAACGTTTTGCCACGTAATTCTACGTTTCGTAAACGTTTTCATCACTCGCAAAAATTACTGACATTTCAGTTTTGTACAACAAACGGTACAACACAATAGTAAACGATCACAGGCCTCACAAAACTCCAAATAGTGCGGTAAATG
>JALPQI010024686.1:0-14857 GCA_025490895.1 Thaumatotibia leucotreta
AAAGGTGCCCATTACGCTCGCTGCGTTACCGCGTTGTATTGCAATGGACAACCTCTGCACCAGGAAAGATCCGGATCGGGGGTCGAGGCCTCGTTCTTGAAGGCGGCGTCCCAATTCCCTTACAAACTTTTTAGCTTCGGCGCACCAACATCCGGTCGTTTCTACCGCAAACGGAATAAATATATAATTATTGCTGGAAAGCGAGATATATTTTTGAATTTTACGGCAACGGCCCCAGGTGCGAGGCGGAGAAGGTGCTTACGCACGTGGCGTGTGTTATTGTACTTTTCTGTTGGATGGTGGTTTCTCTGACACGTCGTCGTCGGTTACCCGCTGCCAGCGACGTTTCAGAGAAACCACCCTCAAACATTCGCGAACAAAACATTCGAATGTCGTCGGCGGCGGACACGCGTCGGTCGCCGGCCGCCGGCCAGAAAACCCACGGCCTAAAGCGCTGAATTCACGAAACAATTCCGCGAGCGTTTGTCCTCCGCGTGCGCTCGGAGCGGACACCCGCCGCCAGCCAGTCGGATTAACGTCCGTCGGACGCGACCGCGCCAGTTAGCGGTGTCTATACAATTTTTTTGAGGCGGGCGTCCGTTGCGGGTAATTCGCGTAAAGGTGCGTTCAAACCAAAAGAGCATTCGCTGTTCTATCGCCCGTTCTACGAAATCCACCAATCACGTTTTGTGTAACGATCGCATTTCGAAGAGTAGCGAATGCTCTTTTGGTTTGAACGCACCTTAAGCTAGTGTAGGCCCAGTTTTAAGACGATGTAATGAACAGGTTTTGTAGTTTGTATTCGTGAATACGTACACAATGAAACATAACATACGTAATACCTTTATTGTTTACGCAAGCTGTAGCTAAAATGTTTCAAAAACATCCGAATTTCCCTCATTAAGTTTTTCTGAAAAGCCAGCCTTGTACTAATTAACGGCAATTGCTATGTTTCTATTGCAGTCAAGCTAAAAAGTTGAGTCAAGGAATAATATTATAATATTTATAATAATAATGTTGTTAGTGACATAACTACATAAATATGTTACTAACTATAACTATTAATAGATAAGTGGGTACTTTTAAAACATGATGTATAAGTAAAAAAAGGTGATTTATATTAACGTCCTTAACATTCGATATTACGGTTTGTGCCACTGTTTTCCCGTTATCACAGCCTCCTATAGGTTAAATTATTTCAATAATACATGACTATACTAAAAGAATTTTTGACCTTCTGTCATATTAACCACGTTGGAGATTATTATTAATTGACCTATATATTATATAACAACTTTTACATTTTTTATGCATAAAAAAGGTATCAGAAAAGCTTTGATTGCTATAACTACATATCGTCGCTGTTCCTACAAAAGTCGCTATGTGTTTTATTGCTTCTTTACAGGAGACACAAAAAACTGTTTATTTTGAATTTCGTTAACTCAAAGTAGGCCAATATTTTATTTTGATAAATATGTTCAGTTTAAAATATAATAATGTTTTTTATAAAAAATAAATCTTAGTTTTTTGACGAGAAAAATAAATATTACCAATAATTTATCACATAGCTATTTTTGTTTCAGTCGTCCAAAGTCTCTATATGTCTTAGTTGTAAATTGGTTAAAATAACTAATTACGAAAATTTACACATCTTAATCATATTCGTTACATAGTTATTTTTATGAAAGACCTTTAACAAAACAAAATAAAACATGTTTCAATAATACCTAATAGTGATAGAAAAATTTCGCTAAATGTCGTAAAACGTTGCCTCAAGCATAGTCTACGAACTCGATGTAGTACAAAAATATCGCTATGTGCGGAACAGTACATATCGAACCAGATTTGTTCTTATTTAATTCATAAAAAATACTCGCTATGTGCCTAAAATCACATAACGGGCTCCATTATAATAAAAACTATCATGGTTGTGTAAAACAGTCATGTAATTTTTACACATACTGTTTTTAGTAAGAGAATATTGTATGGAAATCACATAGCTAAAATTCACAAATCCGGAACTATTAAAGATAGCCTCACCGCTGTTTTTGGAGCGTATAGATATTGACATAATGTTCAAAATGGCGTTAAAATCCAAAAAAAAATCACATAGCGACTTTTGTAGGCACAGCGACGATATTTCTCGTTTAGTCGTTTTGTGCTGCCACCTATTTTCGAGCATGTTCCCTGTATCAAAAGCCTTAATCGATCTGTCAGGTAATGCATTGGCATTGTGACAAAGTGAGGAAATGCTGCCAATATATTATCAAACCGGAATCAGAAAGTCATTCGAAAGTACCGTTGACACAACAAATGACACAAAATTAACCAAGAAAAAGAATTGTTTATAAATGAAGTGACTGATTAATTAATCTACTGTCTGTTAGTCTCTGCACTTAAACTATGAATATATGAATACTTATATCCCAGATTGACTACACTGTTGTGTCAACAGTACTTTCAAATCCCATTCTAATCGCGGTTTGATAATACCCGAGTCGAGTATTACTATGCCGAAGAGGTTTCTAAATCTATCACTTTTATTGCAGTATTTTAACACAGAGCTTACGAACTAACAGTAAGAAATATGTATGTATATGTCAGCCTCCGTAGCCTAGTTGGTAGTGACCCTGCCTACGAAGCTGGAGGTTCCGGGTTCGAATCCCGGCGAGGGCATTCTTTGTGTATTTATTTATCACAAATGTTTGTTCCTTGGTCATGGCTGTCTATGTATTTAAGTATCTATATGTATCTATCTATTATATATATCGTCGCCTGGTACCCACATCACAAGCCTTAATTGAGCTTACCGTGGGACTAGGTCGATTTGTGTAAGATGTCCCAAGATATTTATTATTTATTATTATTTATTATGTAAGCAATAATAAAAATTTTTTCATCACACTTGCTGTCTAAACGCGCCATTGCTTGCGCGCGTAGCGGGCGTAATAGAAAAGTGAAATTCCCTAGGGAGTAATGGAAACGTCAGTACGTCATTTAATAATATTATGTCTTAAATCTTATTTTTTTGTCGGCAAGTGTGATGAAAAACATTGTATGCATCACGGTTGGTAAGCGGAATACTAACTCGAGTCATAAAAGCCCTCCGCCTGACGGCGTCGGGCTTCCAACACTCTCGTTAGTAATTCCGTACTTACCTCCCTTGATACACAATGTACTATTTCATCACACTTGCTGTCTAAGCGCGCCATTGCTTGCGCGCGTAGCGGGAGTAATAGAAAAGTGAAATTCCCTAGGGAGTAATAGAAATGCCAGTACGTCATTTAATAATATTATGTCTTAAAACTTATTTTTTGGTTGGCAAGTGTGATGAAAAACATTGTATGCATCACGGTCGGTAAGCGGAATACTAACTCGAGTCATAAAAGCCCTCCGCCTAATGGCGTCGGGCTTCTAACACTCTCGTTAGTAATTCCGTACTTACCTCCCTTGATGCACAATGTACTAATATTTATGTAAATATTTACCGTCTTTGCCGTTACCCGATTTATCTTTGAACTCTGAAATAAAATACTCTGTCGTTACTTCCTGGCCATGGGGTTCAGATTTTAAAATGCCCTGTTAGAAATATCTTGTCATGTTTTTAGAGTTTGTGGTTAAATAAAATTGCAAAACTGATTAAGAATGCTGTATATAAATTAAATACGGCTTTTGCACTTTATCTCGCTGAAAATAAAATTTCTAACTTTTTAAATTTTTTTTCTAAAATTTTAATTTTTAACCGCATGCATACAATTACCGACCGCATTAGGTGAACGACGAAATGTAATCGCCACTTGAGTCTAAGCTACGTAAATATGCCTTAAATCCCGCCATCCCGGCCGTCTGATCATTTGACGCCTTTGACAGATGGAAAAAGGATACTCGTTAAACTCACGTGGTGCCGAAAATCTTGCACATTTACCTGTTAGGCCGGAGTGTTACAGCTGCGTCTTGTATGCGGGCCCCCACCCACGTGGTAGTTGTGCAGTCTTTACAAACCGATTCGGCCCTGGAATTGTGTACCTACTTATTCCGTCTGTACATATTTTACTTTGATACTTCTTTTTCTTCTACCTAAGAGCCTGGCTCTTGTCGGTGGAGTAAACGCCATTCTGTACGTTGTTCCGCTAATGTTTTGAACTCCTGGTACGATACCACATTAATTTTCTCCTTGACCTGGTCCAAAAATACTCGCCTTGGTCTCCCTCGGCCCTCACTTTCCTTTCACTTTTGCTTAGATAATAGTAGACCTTTTTTGGATAGATAATATTATTGTACTCTTTAAATTAATAATATGTTCCTCATTTGACCCATAATGGGTATTGTCCATTTCAAATACGAAGGCCCGATTCCACTTGACAAAATTTTGAGGCGTCAACAATAGGATCAGTGATAACAAAAGATACCTGGCCAGATCCTTTCGTGGCGTGGTATTTTTGTATATATCGGTGTACGACACGTGCAAATTTCTAGTGGACCAATTAAATGACAAATGTTTATAGCGGCATCGGGCCTTCGTATTCGAAATGGACTATATCTAGTTATTCCCGGGCTCTAAGACATTTTATTCGAACGTACCTTTGTCAAAAAACCATTCGTAACCACTTGAACGACCAGTGCTGGTATAATTCAACAACACCTAAAAAAAGTCTTCAATTAAAATTAAATTAGTAACGTTTTTAGGGTTCGAAGTTTCATAAAACGGACCAAAGGTCGTTTTGTCATGTCTGTCTGCACTGCTTAGCTGTCATCGATTCAGTTTAACAATGTACATTTTGCAGAATATTGTTACATACCCAAGATAGCACCGCCCACACCTTCTCTGCTTTGCCTTAAGGTTGACTGGTAGAGAATGCCCTTGGCATTAAGCTCGCCTTTTGTACTTTAAGATCTCCTTTTGTGCAATAAAGTTTAAATAAATAAATAAATATTCTCGGATTTGCCATAAAATTAATGAAATATGTTGTGAAATAATCTCATGCAATTAATATTGAGCACATCCTCTTTTAGGCTAGAGATTATAACGTAATATTCTTTTCATCACACTTGCTGCCTAAGCGCGCCATTGTTTGCGCGCGCAGCGGGAGTAATAGAAAAGTGAAATTCCCTAGGGAGTAATGGAAATGTCAGTACGTCATTTAATACTGTTATTTCTTAAAACTTATTTTTTTGTCGGCAAGTGTGATGAAAAACATTGTATGCATCACGGTCGGTAAGCGGAATACTAACTCGAGTCATAAAAGCCCTCCGCCTAACGGCGTCGGGCTTCTAACACTCTCGTTATTGATTCCGTACTTACCTCCCTTGATGCACAATGTACTATAAAAGTAGGTCATTGCGACATCTGACGTTCGAGTTAGTCTAAGGCCCTGGTTTTTCTGGCCGGCGACCGGCGACCGACGCGTGTCCGCCACCGACGACGTTCGAATTGTTTGTCGTCGCCGGCAGCGGGTAACCAACGACGTGTCAGAGAAACCACCCTCAAACATTCGCCATGAAAACATTCGAACGTCGTCGGCGGCGACCACGCGTCGGTCGCCGATCGCCGGCCAGAAAAACCAGGGCCTAATGCCCCGGCCACGACATTGGTCTAAGGCGACCAGCGGCGAGCGAATCCGTGAGTTGGAGCGGGATGCCGATATGGGTACAAGAGGGAGCACCATACGTTTTCCGCTAAGCTGGTCGCCTTAGACCGATGTCGTGGCCGCGACGTAAGGGCTGAGTGGCGGGGCGGGCAGTGGCGCGTCGAGCGTCCAAGGGATTTCGACAGCGTGTACTCAGGGCACGCGCATACTCATACGTTTGCATTTGTTTGACGGACGCCCTGCCGCATGCACCATCGGACGCCCCGCTCCAGCGTCTACTCAGGCCTAAAACTTAGACACTGACGGCTGTATCAACTCATCAAGTGGCTTAGAAATCGGCCCTAAGGGTTGACAATAAACGTGCAAAGAACAACAATACCAAGATCTCTCCATGAGCATATAGTAAATTTTGAAAAATTCTCTACGGTGCATTGCTACTACTGTTGGAAATTTATGTTCGTAGGTGGAACGATACGATAAAATAGTAAATTGCCAAAGCAAGGCCCTTTAAGTGGGAAATGCCTCGGGTGACGTGTAATTCTAGGCCGAGGCGAAGCCGAGGCCAACAAACATGTGATCCGAGGCTTTCCCATTTAACGGCCGAGGTTTGATGCTATTTTTCTGCTCAACGGAGTCGGCAGGTGGCAACTTAAGGTGCATTCAGACCAAACGAGCATTCACTGTTCTATCCCCCATTCTACGAAATCAACGAATCACGTTTTGTATAACGATCGAATTTCGTAGAGTAGGAGGTTAGAATAGCCAATGCTCGTTTGGTCTGAATGCACCTTTAATTTAGCGCAGACCGCAATGTGCTGTTTTCCGGCCGAAGGGCAGAAAACATATACAGGGGGATTGGAAGACCGATGCAAAGCTTTAAGGTGAAGCAAGTATGGACCATTTAGAACTATTTAAGACATTGTTGTCTTTGACGAAGTCCGGCTTTTTTTTCTTTAATTTTTTGGTGTTTTAGGCCAAAATACCCAAAATTTAAAATGAACTGCTAATTTTTAACCAAGTTAAGCGACAAATGTCCTTTTTTTATTTTATTTAATTAAAGTAACGTGTAAAAAATCTAACAAAACATCATAAAAGCTTCTGTTTCATAAAAGTATTTTTTTACAGAATTTTGAAGTTGATGATCCAAAATTTAAAATGTTAAAATACCACTTTTAACATCATTAAAAAAACGGAGGGTGATTTTTTTGTTCAAACCTTTTTGTTCAAAAAACATATCCTAATTATCGCTATTTCATTTGAGGTATGTATCATTTACGCAGATATCTTCAGCACCAGTTATTGAAATAAGGACTTAAGGACTAATTTGAGGGAGAAAATTGAGAACCTGAGGTAGTAAAGAGCATTTTATTTAAAAATGGAAATAAAATAAGTAAAAAAAGTTTTACGTTAAACGGTTTTTATTGCACCAAAAACAAAGAAAATAATAATTTGTTGTAACTAACCGTAGATGTTACTTTCTGTAGATTAGTCATGTGAAACTAATATCACTGTAGTCTTCCCAAGTCGGATGCTGAAAGCCACGTTTAGCCTCTATGTCAGTGGATTAAGCGTTACCTAATCGGAAACTTTTACTAAACTGAAATAAAAACGTGGGGCGAACGCAATTGTCATTAAGTCACTAGGTTAATCACAATTGTGATTAAGTAGTAGGTTTTTAAGAACACACATAGAAATCAAGACAGCAATAGTGTAATAAGTTTTGTCCTGGCCTTGATCAAATTTATGTACCTCACGTAGAAGTGTTGGAACAGATGGATGATACATTGCAAAATGAAAGCTACAATTACATATTTTGATTTTGTACATTTCTTTATAATAACGCCCCACGTTTTTATTTTAGTTTAGTAAAAGTTTCCGATTAGGTAACGCTTAATCCACTGACATAGAGGCTAGACTTGGGAAGACTACACTGCCGTCATAACGTAAAAGGGCACATTTAACATTTGGATAAAATTGCAAAAATTGACTTTGAATATTTTACTGTTTCTTGCTATATACAGGTATATAAACGCATAGTAGTAACATTATATTGAATGAGAAAACTTTCGTGAACAATAAATTGGTTCTTCTGTAAACATATTTTTTTATTTTGATTTAATTTGTCTGAGATAAATGAAGAAAATCTATTTTACTTAGTATATTAAATCGTGCAAAAATACTATTACAAAACATAAAAGGCATAACTAACCAAATGAGCCTTTTTATTCTACCACATTCAAGCAGTCTTACCGAAAATTAGAAAAAAAGGGCACAATCCGTAACTCGTGCCTTTTTATTGTACAAATTAATTAATTTTAATTATTTTAATAAAGTAAAGATTGTTAATAGACATAATTTAAACATACTATTTTATTTCGTTTGGTTGGATAAGGTAATTTTTGGTCATTATGTGATAAATTAATACACATATTTTGTATGGACTTTTCTGGAGTAGAGTTTACAGGAAGGATCACTCGCATCAGGGCTTATTGTACTTCTTATGCGCAAAGCCGCAGTAACTAATCTTGCACTTCCAGACTGCATATTAACATACAATTATCTGAAATAAGAAAAATCCGATATGTTATGTAGGTGTCAGACAAAATTTTCAATTTTGGTACAATATTTTACTGCTAATGTCGATACTTTTTTTACGCAAACGACAAATACCCGAGAGGATTTTTAAAGTTCTATAATTATCTTACATACAGTTATTTACTCAAGTAGTTAAAATTTCCTGTTTTAAAATAGCAAGACTTAACCCGGGCATTGTACAACATAGGTACTTACAAATTAATACCTAGCAAACGAAGCTAAACAACCTGTATTTTTTTGGTTTAAAAAAAAAAAAGAATAATGTTTCCATAAAATTTTATCAATCAGTAAAGAAACGCTCTTTTAACCCTGTAACCTTAAATATGTACGAGAACAGTTTTCCCCCTTTCAGAGTGCAATAGGTATTTTAAGTAATATTTTATGTATGTATGTATGTATGTATAAGCTTTATTGTACATTAGAACAGAAATACAGGAAACACAGACAAAAACAATTTGATACAACAAAGGCGAACTTATCCCTTTCAGGGATCTCTTCCAGTTAACCTTTGAGGAAATGAGAAATGAACAAGCAACGGTGAAAGACAAATATAAAATGTACATTTACTAACTTAAATTTTGAAGTATAATTTTGTATTCGCATTGTTGATATATAAAACCGATAATAATATCTACACAAACACTAAATATAAATACATAATAATATAGTTAAATAATAAATAAATATAGAAACATATAATATATATCAAATAATAAATAAATATGTAAAAACATAAAGGATCCACCATAGTTAAGGATTGGAATTGGATAGCCACAACTTCTTCAGCCTCTCCTTGAGTGATGCTACAGATTGCGACTGCCTTACAGATACCGGCAACTCATTCCACAGATTGACGGCATGGACAGTAAAAGATCTTTTGTAACTTCGTGTCTTGCAGGATGGAAAAGCAAGAGAAAGGTTTTTAATAACTGCACTTCGAATAACTTGCCTACTTATGTACGGAAGCAATTCTAAACTAAGTACCTACTTATTTCAATTATCACAATAATACAAAAAATCATAAATTGATATTTTTTTAGTAATTGCTTACACAATCCATTTTGATAATTTTCATTAATTTTGATTATGCATAAGCTAATATAAGTAATTTAAAACAACCTTCGATTATGAAAATAATAAAATTGTAATCATAACATCGGTTTCCATACATCTGAAGTATTTTGGAAACTATTATCGGCCAAAATACAAGTTTAATTACGAAACAAATTGACAATTAACTCACAAACATTACATACATCGTAAAAAAATAAAACAAATAAAGTAGGGTAGGTACTTACAGGAATTAGATGAAGCGTGGGTTTATGTTGACTTCTAGGGCACAACTGACGCGATTTGTTTGTTTCGATAATTTTCTCATCTTAACTATCATTAAGTGTGTTAAATAATAAAGGCACATCTACGTTGTTGTGCCTTTTTTTCTACGACGGCAAGTGGATCAATGTCGTTGGATAAGAAATTAAAAGGGCACATTTCGCTGCTTGTGCCTTTTTCTTTTCAAATAACTCAAAAGTGCCTTCTTAACGAAGTGCTACTTGAAAAAATAATTAAGTCATAAGCCATAAGTGAAAAAATATGCCCTTTTATTTTAATCATAAAACAAAATGCCTTTCTTTTTTGATAAATAAAAATAATTCGAGTAGTTGTGCCCAATTTGCTTATGGTAACTCCCGAGTTTCCCACAGGAAAATTTTGAAAAAAATTAGATACATGCGCCTTTTTTTTCTCATTCCGAATATGTATGTAACTCAATTTCGCAAAAAATGTTAGTTGTGCCCTTTTTTGTTATGACGGCAGTACAGTGATTATAGTTTCACATGACTAATCTACAGAAAGTAACATCTACGGTTAGTTACAACAAATTATTATTTTCTTTCTTTTGGTGCAATAAAAACCGTTTAACTTAAAACTTTTTTTACTTATTTTATTTTCAAGTTTTTAGTCTAATTGTTAAGTTATTTTCCGATACTATACCTACTTATTCTAGATCAAAGATGTTGTTTACAATATGCAATACAATTATCCATGCTCTAGAGTTTAACTCTCGCGCTTTAATCATGACACGTAATGTAAACGTAATGGGCATTATTTTATGTGTAACGAGAGGGGAATCCCTGCTGAATAGATATTTTTAGAAATCCGTCACTAAAAAAATGTCAGCTTGAATGCCCGAAGTGTCTCAAATGGATGTGTTATTCATACAATACCTTAGATAACAGAGATCTGACAATAAGGAATATACTTATCAATCAATTTGGTTTATTGAGAAATCACGTTTAAATTTTTATATTGTAAGCATTATACAAGTCAAATTTCGAGACTATAAAATATAAACTTATACTATCAGTTGACCAACCGGAGGACCACAGGTCTGACGGAAAGTCCGACGCGAGCCGAGGGCCCAAAGGGTCAATCCATGTAGTCTGTCAACCGGAAGGCCATAGGTTTGACGGCACTATGGCATGCACTACGGGAACCGGAGGGACTCACACTCTCTGTCTATCAACTGGAGGACCTCAGGTCCGAGTGCACGTCCTAAGCAAACCACCTACGCTGTCAGTCTATCAACCGGAGGGCCTGTGGCCCTACTACGCGGTCCACTCACGTTGTCACTCTATCAGCTGGAGGGCCACATGCCCCACGGCACGCCCTACGCAAACCCGAGGGGTATACTCAAAATCTCAGTCGTAACAACCGGATGACTGCCGGTCCAACTGCACGTCCTACGCAAGTCACTCACGCTGTGAGTCTATCAGCTGGAGGGCCGTAGGCCCGACGGCCCGCCCTGACGCGACCCACTAACGCTGTCACTCTATCAACTGGAGGGCAGCAGGCCCGATGGCTCGCCCTGCGCTACGCGGTCCACTCACACTGTCACGCTATCAGCTGGAGGACCGAAGGCCCGACTGTCAGTCTTTTGACGGCTCGCCCTACGCGAACCCGAAGGCCCGAGGGGTGAACTCACACTATCAACAAGAGGACCGTAGGTCCGGCGCCACGTTCTATGCGAACTACCCACGCTGTCACGGTTATGTTATGGCTAGTGATGTGCCGTTACCGTAATTTACGAGAATTAAGAGAATCTTGTGGTAACTTTCTCGGTAAGATTACCAATATCGGTAATTAATGAGAAAGTTGTCTAAATACACACATTTTCATTATTATTTTTCCAGGATAGTATTTAGTTGACTAGCCATGACTTATGTAGAAATTTTCAAAAACATCCGTGGGCGGGAACTAGTTTATTACCAAAATTACGGAAAATTACGGGCGTAAATTACGGAAAATTCTCTCCGCGAACGTTCTCAGGTAAAATTTCCTATAGAAAACTTTAATGTTTTCAATGATATTTTTAATTTTTTCTACTAGTGCACATTAAATATTGTTAAAATGTGAACTCGTACATTAACGAGTATACAGGGTATTTGGGATAACAATGTAGGAATTTCTGGAGGTGGTAAAGGAGACTAATTGGAAGAGTTTGAACCCTATTTACCTTAGTCCAATATATGACTGATTTTTTTTAAATCACGTTTTTCAAAATGTTTAGTTTTATACCAAAAATTTACTTTAAAAGTTAAATTTAAAACAAAATATGCAATAAATATCAATGATTTTTTTATAATTAACATAACAATTAGTTGAGTAATAAACAAATAAAAAATTGAACTCCCACTTACCACACACAACATTTTTTTAAATAATTTTTCTAGTTCATCATTATTGATTTCTAACAGTAAATTAAACTTTATCAGCCTGTGAAAAAAGTAGTCGGGATATGAGTCTTCCTATTCGTGTAAAAACATGCTTGATTTTCTAGGTTTTGATTACAAAAAAAAGTACTACAAAATAGCAATTAGTTTAAAAGTTAGAGTAAAATTTTTAATTTTTAAGTTAGTGCAAGTTAGAGTAAAATTTTTTTTATTTAAAAAAAACTGTATTGGGCTAAGGTAAATAAATAGGGTTCAAACTCTTCCAATTAGTCTCCTTTACCACCTCCAGAAATTCCTACATCGTTATCCCAAACACCCCGTATTTTAAAATGATAAGTTCTGCACCATTAAAGTAGCAAAAATGATGTAATTGATGTATGATGTATGGGAGCCTTATTAAATATTTATTTTAATTTACTTTTTAGTGTTAGATGTTATAGCAGTAACAGAAATACATAATCTGTAAAAATATTAACTATGACGGTTTATGAGATACAGCCAAGGCGAGGCTTTGGCAGTCAGCCTAGATATAGCGAAGGCGTTCGATCGGGTCTGGCTCTGGCATAGGGGCCTTTTGTCGAAGTTGCCATCTTATGGACTGCCCGAGGGATTATGCAGATGGATTGCTAGCTTTTTGTCCGGCAGACGCATTCGTGCCGTAGTAGACGGTAGCTGCTCTGATAGCATGGACATAAACGCTGGCGTCCCGCAAGGCTCTGTGCTATCCCCAACGCTGTTCCTTCTGCATATCAATGACATGTTGTCAATGACCTCCATTGCTATGCGGATGACAGTACTGGGCATACTTTTTATACAGGCCGTGCTAATATCCCTCGCTCTGTGGTACTGGAAAGTCGCGGAAAACTTGTGTCTGACATCGAGAACACTTTATCTAGAGTCTCGTTATGGGGTCGGGATAACCTAGTCAGGTTCAACCCCACAAAGACACAAGTTTGCGCGTTTACCGCTAAAAAAAACCCCATTTACTGTGGCTCCAAAGTTCCAAGACACAGCTCTTACCATGTCAGGGAGTATTGGGATCCTCGGAGTCGACATTTCCAACGACGTCCAATTCCGATGTCACCTGGGAAAAGCTACGCTGGCATCCAAAAAGCTCGGTGTGCTCAATAAAGCGAGGGGATACTTTACTCCGGGGCAAAGACTTCTGTTATATAAGTCGCAAGTCAGACCCCATATGGAGTATTGCTGTCACCTCTGGGCAGGAGCACCTGTATACCAGCTTGCACCCTTTGACTCGGTTCAGAGACGAGCTGTCCGAATAGTCGACGTACCCAGACTCACAGGCGGTATTGAACCCTTAAGTCTAAGGAGAGACTTCGCCTCATGTGTGTTCTATCGTCTGTACAATGGGTTGTGCTCTGAAGAACTGTTCGACATGATGCCAACGTCCACTTTTCATCATCGCACCGCTCGCCACCGACTGGGCGCTCATCCTCACACCTTGCAACCTAAATAAATAATAAATAAATATCTTGGGACATCTTACACAAATCGACCTAGTCCCACGGTAAGCTCAATTAAGGCTTGTGATGTGGGCACCAGGCGACGATATATATAATACATAGATACATATAGATACTTAAATACATAGACAGCCATGACCAAGGAACAAACATTTGTGATAAATAAATACACAAAGAATGCCCTCGCCGGGATTCGAACCCGGAACCTCCAGCTTCGTAGGCAGGGTCACTACCAAATAGGCTAAGGAGGCTGACAAAATGTCGCTAAATGGTCGCGCACCGTGCGGTTTCAGAGGAACTTCCTCCCGCGGACGGTCCGTCTGTGGAATGAGCTCCCTGACGAGGTTTTCCCGTTGGACTACAGTATGGGGTTCTTCAAAAGAGGAGTGTCCAAGTTCTTATTGGGTCGGCAACGCGCATGTGACACTCTGGGGTTGCAGGCGCCCATAGGCTACGGTGACTGCTTTCCATCAGGCGGGCCGTATGCTTGTTTGCCACCGACGTGGTATAAAAAAAAGGCCTGGTGACAGAAGGATGGACAGACAGCGGAGCGTTAGTACACTTAGTACCTACCTAATAGACTCACGTTTTACACTTTGGGTACGGATCCATTAAAATGAGTAGGTAACAATCACCGCTAAACCCTTTAAATTTTACCTGCAAGTGCTACCTTAGATAACACGATGAGTAACAAAAGATCTTATGATTTACGAGCAAAGTAACAAAATTACCACATAAATAGGTGCCTGAGCCAGATAACATTAAAATACTTATTTGAAAGTACCACGTGAAGCGATAAAATAATTTAACATCATAACATGTTTAAGCAAAAAGATATGAAATAACTTTCGTTAAGAAAACAACACGAAAAATAATAAAAAGTTTGAAAACACGATATTTGTAAACAAATTTTAAACATGACCAAACATTCTTAAGCGGTAAGTTACCGAGAAATTTCCGTAATTTACCGTAATTTCCATCGATGAGAATTACCGTAATTGCGTAATTTACCGACGGCACATCACTAGTTATGGCACACTAATAGCGGTTATATCGCAGTATAGATTTGAGGATTTGAAAGTGAGTATTCAATATACAGGGTGTGGCCTGTAATAGGAGCAATAAATGAAAACATAGACCCTTTAACTAATCAGTAATTAAGTCCAAATGGTTTTAATTAATTAAAATCAAAAATATATTTTCTCTTTTTTTCTAACAAAGTTAATCGACCCAGCAATGTACTGCAAACATTATGTGTCCAGTCGAATATTTGACATTGACATTTATGCACTATCGCTTTCGCGTATTAATGACTGAATCTTTTAAATAAATCAGTATTGATTATTAAACATACCTATCTACTTATTGATTACTTTGTCACTTTTTATAACATTACGTAACAGATCACAATCTCAAGTTATCAGGTGTGAACTGACGAAATAACTAAAATAGTAAAACA
>JALPQI010024688.1:0-15502 GCA_025490895.1 Thaumatotibia leucotreta
CTTCCTGAACACGAAATTGGCATTCACCCGAAGTTGTCAAACCGGCAATTGCGGGGCGACGGGAGCAATTGTCATCTTTTCAAGGGTATCGTTTAAGTTGAGCGGCCAATTAAAATCTTAATTCATGTCATGATTTCAGCCCGTGATTCTATTGACCAAAGGCAAAGTATTTAGCACAGAATATAGCAATTACGTTCCTACATAGGTACAATTGGCTATGTAAAGTTCTCTGAAGGTATGATTATCCATGATTATCCATCCATCATCCATTAACTACACAAATGTCACCTCACTCACTTAAAAAAAGATTATCAACAATTTGTAGGTAATTAAAATAAAAGAGCCGTATTTTCTTGAACCTTAGACGTCGGCTAAAATTGTATACATATTATTGGAGCCGACCGTCCATTTTTTTTCCTGTCGACCCACTAACAAGTGACTAAATTTCTCAAAATACCCCTCTTATCGGTCATTAATGAGTTATTGATAAAGTAAAGCCAATCTTTCTTTGCCTTTTTAACCCTTAACTTGGCAGTGTATCTTAAAAGATACATACTTTTTGACCCACTGTTTGTATTTTTTTAAAGACAGAATTTTTTGCTCCACACCGCGGCGAGGAGGCTAGAACGTACGATTTTTTGAAATTTTGTTAAGTTAAACAAAACATATATACGAAGAAAAAGTCAACTTCAGAATTTCTCTGACCAACTTTTCTAAAAAGATCTTTGTTTAAAGAGTCAGCGTAGAGCGGTTTCCACCTGTTTGTTTTAATTCAGAGCACTTAACAGTGGCCGGCTGAATATGAACGCATTCGCTGCGGCCGAAACAGGAGCGCATGCGTCAGCCATTGTGCGCGGGAAAGCTGCGCGAGTGGTCAAAGTGACAATTTCACCAGTCTATGTTTTGTTTTTTATTTTATTTAAGCAAGACAATAAAAAAAGGTTCAACTAAAACGTAATAAAATGAGGGGTAATCCAATACGCTTTGATCTAAATGCTAAACGAAAATGTACGTGTTAACCAAAAGCAACGTGACATATGTTTTGTTTTTTATTTTATTTAAGTAAGGCAATAAAAAAAGGTTCAACTAAAACGTAATAAAATGAGGGGTCCAATCCAAAACGCTTTGATCTAAATGCTAAGCGAAAATGTACGTGTTAACGAAAAGCAACGTGACATGTATTAGTGAAAATATACTTATACAAATATACACTAATATACAGGTCGTTCCTCTTTTTACCTACAATTTTTTTTTTGATCTTTTTCTTTCTGAATACTTTTTCTTCATATGACCATTTTGACAGAAAATCGTGACAAAAATACGTTTTAAGTAAATATCATTAATATACCAATAATAGATATAGGTTAGGTATATAATCGTACAGATTTATAATTAAAGAAAGGTAATAAAAGTCTGTAGGTATATTTAAAATCGGTAATTGCATCAAAATAAGCATTTGAGTATTAAATAAATACTTCTTTTAAAATCTTAAAATAACAAGATCTAAAAACTTTTTGTTGCGATTCTCAGGACATACCAAATTTTTAGAAAATTAAGCAAAATATAATAATATCATTCAATTGTCGGCAAAAAAATGTCCCATGTACCTATGACTAAAAATAATAGCAAGAAATTGCATTGTCAATATTATTTCAGTTCGTCGCCCCGTCTGTCACCTGTCACCGTGCGGTTCAGATTACCTGTCTTATCTATCAAAACTGTCACTAAACGACTTAAGTATGTCACTATACATCTAAATGTACATAGAGCGTTTTTGGAATAGGTTAACTCGTTGGAACTAGTAAAAGGGCGTAAGTGATGTAGAGATTCATGTAGTTAAGTCATTTTGGAATTGAAGAGTTATAGAACAAAGATAGGACTGTTTGTATGTATATTTGTTTAAGCGTGAACGGTGTGAATGACTAATGGGGGAAACTCTACACTTTTGCAGGTTAACTCTGAAATGGAGCACAGAATTTGTATGTAAGTTGGTGTACGGAAGTAAAACTTATACAATTTAGATTACACAGAACAGATTAAAATAAATCTAAGTTATTAACAAACTACATCATATATTATCACACAGAATTGTAAAGGTGCATTTAGACCAAACGAGCATTCGCTCACTCTATCCTCCACTATACGAAAATCGTTCATTACACAAAACGTGATTCGTCGAAATTCGACGATTTCGTAGAGTGGGGGATAGAATAAGCGAATGCTCGTTTGGTCTAAATGCACCTGAACAAATAAAAAAAAGTAAAATCGTAACTTTTATGTTTTCCTAATCCGAATGCGTAATAATGCATGAAAACTGATGTGCTATTTATAATACGCTCTCGCACTGTTATCATAATACCTGTTCATAATTTTACGAGTATAAAAAACAAATTATATTATTTGAGATTGTCGACCACACTGTAATAGCCATGCAAAGTACATTGACACGTCATTATGTCAAATGACCTCGCATATAATCTCATTATACCTTAATGACCTCATTATGATCTCTTATTATAGTTATTATGACCATTTGCATTGTTTAGATTTATTTGGCTACAATAATATTATGTTTTAAATATTTTTTACTGAATTAATGAATGAAATCATACTGACCCGATAAAATACCTAAAAAGTAACTTCAAACACGTAATAAGCATATCTTTTAATAATATTGAACAATATTTACTACGATAAAATATTTTAAAATAAAAATAAAACCGCCTTCAAAAATTAGCCCAAACTAAACAGTCAAAAATAATTTTAGTTCCTACTTCTTAGGATTTCCTACCCAAATCTTTAAACCTTTTGTCCTATTAATTGAAATAAAATATTATGGCTAGGTATCCTACAGATTTCTTAGAAGTCGGTGCCAAGCCAAATACGTTCATAGGTATATATTAGATAGAGCTTTATACTGTCACTCCGATTATGTTTTTATCAACAGAATGATCTACCTTAGTAATTTTGATGAAAGCATAACCGGAGTGACAGTAAATTACAAAGCTCTATCAAATACAGTCATATACTCGCGAAGTGAACATATTTGGCTTGGCACCGACTTCTAAGAAATCTGTAGGATACCTAGCCATAATATTTTATTTCAATTAATAGGACAAAGGGTTAGGGTAAAGATTTGGGTAGGAAATCCTAAGAAGTAGGAACTAAAATTATTTTTGACTTTTTAGTTCGGGCTAATTTTTGAAGGCGGTTTTATTTTTATTTTAAAATATTTTATTTTTTGCTTTTTAGTATTGTAAAATCGTTATTTAGTATGCTCTAAATACTTATAATTAGAATGTACTGTACTGTAATAGGCCAGAAAACCTGAACTGGATAACTTAAATATTCAAAGAATTATCCCATTATCAAGGAGATATACATTGTATCATCAGCAGGTATGAATAATTTCAAAGATTATAGGTAACAGCCTTAGCATGCCTATATTATTTAAAGTATCACTAACCGCTAAGCAACATGTCATAAGGTCATAACTATTAAGCAAACACTTGAATAGATCTCGAAAATGTATGACAGTTGTTAAATTCAAAGAATTATCCTCCAGCTCCTAATCGTTAAGGAGTTATACCTTCCATCATCAGCTCACCGACATGAAAGGATGACCACCTAAACGCAAATACTCGAATAGCTTCCAAAATACATGAAATATGTTATATTTAAAAAAATTGTCTCCAACTCCTAATCTCTAAGGAGTTGTACCTTTCATCATCAGCTCACCAACATGAAAAGATGACCACCTAAAGGCAAATACTCAAGTAGCTTCCAAAATACACGAAATATGTTATACTTAAAGAATTATTCCCCAACTCCTAATTGCCAAGGAGTTGTACCTTCCATCATCAGATCACCAACTTAAAACGTTCATGACTAGACGCAAATACTTGATTAGTCTTCGAAAATAAATGAAAAATATCATGTGTGCCTACAACATTTGAAGAGTTCCCTCGGTTTCTCCAGGATCCCATCATCAGATCTGAATTCGGTGACAATGGGACCAACTAGAAGGTATACCCTTTCAAACAAAAAAAGAATTTTTCAAATCGGTCCACGCGTCTTCGAGTAATCGGGGAACATACATAAAAAAAAAAAAGATTTCGACGAATTGTAAACCTCCTCCTTTTTGAAGTCGGTTAAAAATAACTTTGAAAGAGGTAAAAAATAACTGTGTCGTAGAAAATGGTCGAAAATAGGTTGACCGAAATATGTGCGCGGTTTACAACTTAGACCGAAGAGATTGCAACTTCTTCGCACAAAGCATCAGTATTGTAATGCCGCCAGCATCCTCGGTATAATGCCACAAGGGCCAATCTTAGATACTCGTATACATAGGTTAGGTTAGTTAGATTAAATTTATATACATGGTGAAAAATTAAGCTAAAAGAAGCAAAAAATGTTAAATGAGTTTTAGTGAAATCTGCAAAAAAAAAAATGTTTTGAATGCCTCCATACACAAAAAAAAGATTTTATTAATGAAACTATCGCAAAAAATATATCGCATAACTTCAAGTTTGCTCAGAAATCCACTGTCGAATTTTCCCATTTCCTCATGGGCACATAAGGCACATTGTATATATAAATTGTACAGTTTTGAAAATAAACACCGATAAAAGGACAACTAAAGATGAATACATAATGTAGGTACTCGTAAGTTCAAGTTCTGAAAGTTTCATGTAATAACTAAATCTAAATATAACCAGCAAAAGAAATTATGTTTGTTTTTAATTAATGCATGTTAGCCGTAAGATGTTATAAAACTATTATTTGAAAAAAGTAAGTCCCGCTGAGTTTCTTGCCGGATTCTTCTCAGGCAGTGGTGTAGGGTTAGAACCGGAGGTAGTTTTTTTTTCTCTCATTCGCTATTTAGTTTAACGATTCAAAAGCGCTCGTTGCTGGGCCTAATTGAATAAAGAATATTTTGACTTTGACTTTGACTGATGTTAGATAGGTATTATTTAGTTGTGTCAAGCAAAATTCCTTATATGTCATATTTTATGGCCATTTTCCGGCAAGTTGACGCAACGCTTAGCCATGCAGGAGTCATGTGGATGATACATAACGTGTAAACATTATTTCAGTATACCTTGTTAGTAGGTACTGAAATTCTAAAATATTTTCTAACATTATGTGTTTTTTGCTTAAATTCTTTATTGTACGTAAAATATTAAAAATTAACTTTAAAACGGAAACATATTACAATTTAAAATTTACACAAAATAGTAAGTTGTAGAAATTGTAGAGACCTTTGCTCAGTAGTGGGACAACCTTATGAGCTAAAAATTATGTAGCTTTTAAAATTTTACATAAAAAAAAACATTTGTTACCATCCCAACTCTTCCCGTGGGTGTCGTAAATCGACTAAGGGATTGAAGTGTCATTGAGCAATCATTTATCGAATATTGATGATGGACAGCAGCATCATCATAGTGGACACACTACTACGACCGCCATCCCGAATGCCCCGCGTGGGGATTATGGGCATTTACCTCCTAATGCGCAGAGGCTTAGCTCATTCGCGCCAATACATGAGAACGAGCAGCAGTGTTATTCACTAAGGAAACCGCCTTGCTGTCAGCGCTGTGTCAGCGCTGCGGCAGCGTCGAGCCTAAAAATGGCATTTACTAATGTACTTTAAACGACACTAGTGCTCGGCGACGAATGCGGCGTGAGCTGGAACTACACTGCGTCTAGAGTTTGACGTTTAATGTACGAACTTCGTATTCTCTAACGAAAAACAGCGACGTACTCGTCCACAGCCTCGATTCCTAATGTCAAATCAAACAGCTAGGATTTTAGACAAGGCTGTCTCGACGTCGAGCTCGTTGACGAACGCAGCGTCGTATGTGTGAATAAGAGAATAGCATAGCAAGATGGATAGAAAGTAAGCGCGCGTAAATAACGTAGTGGCAGCTCATGGTAGGGCTACGGTAGGGAGTGCGACACGCGTGAGAAGCATTACGCTGACAGACGGTAGGGTCGGCAGCGGCAAGACAATGGCTTGCGCAACAGTGCGCTCGGGTGACTTCCGCTGTCTTGTAGCGATAGCAAATATGATGCTCATATTTATATCATCATCATCATCATCAGCCTATGATAGTCCACTGCTGGACGTAGGTCTCCTATTGACTATGCGTATAAACGCATTAGGCAAATGCCCATAATCGCCACGCTGGGCAAGCGGATTGGCGATCGCAGTAATGTGTCCACTATGATGACGCTGCTGCCCGTCATCAATCTTTTATCAAATAGTGGTCAGTGACACTTCAATCCCTTAGTCGACTCTTACGACACCTGCAGGAGGAGTTGGGGTGGTGACAAATGTATTCTTACTGCCGTGACTACACGGCTAATCTTAATTTTTATAGATAGGTAAAATTTTTTTCGTTGTCTTGTTTCATACCACTCTGTCACGCAGTTGCTGATTCGACTCAGTATATAAAAAAATCCATTGCACTTTTATTTCTTTTTCACGTTGGATTTTAATCCATCAGATATTGGAAACAAAACATCATGTCATACAAAAATCACCACTGTGTCACGTTTTTAGGGACAAAATAAGACAACGAAGATAATTTTGACCCAGATATCTGTAAACTTAAAGATGTTCTGAAAATTTTGTACTCAATTTAGACAGATTAACAAATGACTGATTATTTTTTCTTTTTTGTTACCATTATTCTGTAGGCTAATTAATATTTATTTTATTTATTCCGCATAATTAAGAATGCTCACAATCTATGAAACCTTTTGTAAATAAGCAATCAATAAATTAATTATATATAATATTTTCTTCGATTACCGCGATGATTACTCATAATATAAAAGTATGGAAACGGATAAATACCCCTTTTAAATCCTACTATCAAAGTATAATCGTCCATACATGTTCAGCCCAGATGACCAATGACATAACATTGAATTATGACACTGAACTGACCTATTGCTGATAAGACTGCTTCTAAGGTCAACCACATATATCTAGGAGATGAGCATAAATGGACAAGACATACCGCGTATAAATCTAATAGGGACGATCAATTAAACCAGGCATGGGAGGGTCATTTGCAGAAAAAATGTACCTTTTAATATTTTTGGGGATCATGGACTGTAATACATCAATTTACTCGGCATCGCGCGTACTTTTCAGTTATGAAACAAAAAAAATGTCCCTAATGTCACGAAAATAAGTATGTATATTGAGATTACTCAGTTTAGTTACTCCCATACTATATGTGAAAATTACATACTTATTTTCGTGACATTAAAAGGTACACTTTTTCTGCAAATGACCCGAGATTCATATAGATTAAGAGCTTATTTTTAAGTTACACTTAATTACGACTCCACAGTTTTTTTTTAAGATTTTCGGAGCAGCAATGAAGTTACGAACATTTGTTATTATTGATATGGCAGTTTATGTCATCTGCTTTTGAAATGACCTGTCAACGAGCGTTTAACTTGAGTGTGTTTCTCTAGTCCCTATATTGCGCGCTGAATTATTTTGTATGGATAATTTTATTGCTCTAATTTTAAGTAAAAGTTATCTAAATGTACTTATTATGTCCTATATTAACACCCGTTAAGAGTTTCGCTCGTATTAGACTTACACCCTGTATACTAGACAGCGATACCGATTTTATGAATTCGTGCTTTATCGTGTATGAAAATAACCTGTTGCAGAAAGTGATAAAATGAAAGTAAATAAATGAATTATCAAATATTATGTAATTGTTACTATTATGCGTGTATGAAATATTACATTATAATAGTGTAATGTGATTCATTCATAACGGAATCAATCCGTTTTCAACAGAACTAAACTTATTTACTTATATTTATCAAGAAGTAGCTTTTACAAGACAGAACCCCATTAAAAAAACTAACATTCGCTAGAGTTAAATAAATACTATACATATTCATTATTGCAATGCGATTATTGTAACATTTTGTATGAATAATTATATAACTGTACCACTCCAGCATTAGGTTTAGGTATCAGCACTATCAGCCGCGAAAGTCAACCTCCGGTGTTGGTAAACTTCGGTATTTTTCTTTGGTATATGTATGACATCTAATATTTAAAATTACAAAAACATAGCTACATAGTAGTTACTACTAAAAAAATACAACATTAAAAAAATACCGTAAAACTACCCAACTATAGCCCAAAAACTCCCAACTATGGTCCAAAACTAAGTCAAATATCTTCGATTTAGTGTAATTTATTATATTATTGTCGCAGTTTAAAAAGTTAGATAAAACCAAAATAAAATATGTTCATTGATGCTTAATTACGAGTTGAACTTGTGGACCATAGTTATAGTAGTGGACTATACTTTGTATGGTTTTACTGTACTTAATAAGACA
This sequence comes from Thaumatotibia leucotreta, assembly GCA_025490895.1. Lineage (NCBI taxonomy): Eukaryota > Metazoa > Arthropoda > Insecta > Lepidoptera > Tortricidae > Thaumatotibia > Thaumatotibia leucotreta. The sequence goes on from JALPQI010024688.1 coordinate 8,386, forward strand.
ATAAGAGTTGTTCCATAAAAAATATAAAAGTAGATGGCTAAATTCATTAAAAAAAAATATTAATCTAATCTAGCGAACCAACGACCACCCAGAATCTATAGAAAGTATCAAATGCATAGATGCGTATTACTTGGACCACTGCATTCAATACGCCCTTGTACAGTCGACGTCATTACATATACATACATCATTACGGCTTAGGTAGGTACCAAAAATATATTTACACGACTTTATTCCCTTGTCATTAAGGTCGTGTAAATATGTTTTTGGCACTTAAACCGTAATGATATCTTTGACGTCGACTGTACAATAGTGCTGACGCCAGATGGCAGGCGTGCAAATCTACGACTTTTAGGGTAAACAGTATAAATCATAAACACCACTCGGCTGATAAAAGATCACTATACACCCCTCTATAACCCCCTAAATATAACAAGAACTTAAAAGATCTACCTTTATAATAAACCTTATTCGAAGGAAATTATGAATCAGTATCGAATACAGATTTTTGGGTTACGAAAACGTGTTAGGAAAATTATGCATAATAGAATATGCTTGAATATTACTGCTGTTGATACACCAAACGACATCTTGGGTTATTTCCATAACCATTTATTATTATTCCTAAGAAAAAGGGGACGGATTTTCAACTAAATAACAGAGAAGAAACGTAGTTATTTTATTAAAAAATTTCTTTGATACCTACTTCTTTTTTTAACCAAATTATTTGATTTATTTATTTATTTGTGTTTTCTTGTAGTACCCATGTAACATATACATACATAATAAATAGATATATAACTGAATAATAATAAATATGGTTGCTTTGTGCACTCTTAAAATGGTTGCTTTGTGATTTAGTACCTATATTTTCTTTGTGAATAGTTTTGTACTTACTTACCTACTTATTTTCTTGTTTTTTTTCTAAATTTGTAATATATTTTTACACACTTTTTAGTTCCGTTATTTTACATGAAGGTATATAAGTATATTATTAAACACAAATTGTGCAGAGTTAATAATATTGTTATAATATTTAGTTTTTAATTAAATAATGAATGATTTGTAATCGTTATTTAGTGTAGGAATGCTGCTAGCCTGGGATATGCATTTTGATAAATTATTTAAAATAATAATTTTTTATTAGTTTTTTTTTATTGTAGATCGTACTTTTTCGGTAGGTTAACAAATAAACATGGGTGAACTTTTTTCTGTGTGTTATTGCCATGGTTACGGTCGCCTGAGTCACGCTGGTTTTATCCAAATAATAAAAAATACTAACTAATAATTAAAAAAAATAACTTTTAGAAAGTTAATTACTTTTCAAATTGGAGTTTTGTACAATGCTCACGGTTTGGCTAAAGGTGCATGCAGACCAAAAGAGCATTCGCTGTTCTATCCCCCACTCTAAGAAATCAACGAATCACGTTTCGTGTAACGATCGAAGAGTAGGGGGATAGAACAGCGAATGCTCGTTTGGTCTGAATGCACCTTAAGATATCCAAAAATTCATGCGACTCGGTGATATGTGCGTACGTAGATAAATATATAAGTAACATACTTTTCTGCCAACCATACTCCTTTACTAGGCTAATCTGTTTGCAGCGCATCACCCGCGCAGTCTATTTAAGTATACCCATAATAAAACATAATAACACCCTTATTTCTACCCAATAAGGACTACATTCGACTGGCCAGAGTCTTCAACTTAAAAAATTATACACCATATGTTAAACAAACCAGCACAGTTGTCATTTCAAACGAAAATAGGTCTTCAGTTAATGATTTTTTTATAGTGTCTATGTTTACCCTTGAAGCTGTATAAATAAATATCTTGGGACATCTTACACAAATCAACCTAGTCCCACGGTAAGCTCAATTAAGGGTGAAGACATATTTATCAACATACGTACGCATTTTGTCTATAGAAAATGTCAGTTTAGTATGGGACCACGTCCAGCTTTTCGCACGCGTACGCATGGTTACACGTTTCATACTAAACGGCCAATTTAATTAGACAAAATGCATACGGATGCTGATAAATGTGTCTTAACGCTAAGGCTTGTGATGTGGGTACCGAGCGACGATATATATAATAGATACCTATTTAAATACAGAGACAGCCATGACCAAGGAACCAAAATTTGTGATAAATAAATACACAAATAATGACCTCGCCGGGATTCGAACCCAGAACCTCCAGCTACGTAGGCAGGGTCACTACTACAGTCATTCATTACCAACTAGGCTACGGAGGCTGATTTAGTTTGAATCTTGAAATGTAAAAACTGTGGACACTGGTCTTACCCCAATTTGGGACAAAATGGGCGCAAATAAATTAAAATCGCATTTATATGCTAAATCATAATTTAGAGGACTTAAAGGACCGTAATGTTTAACATCGCGACCCTTAATGGCCCCATTAAAGATTTATGCGATATTTATTTAAATTTTACTAAAGGGTGGTCTCTTGGTGTGTGTTTATGGGGAATTTTTATTGGAACCAATATCGTTAGCCACGTTAGGCAGATGGGAAAGTGTTACTGTGCGGGTTTTTATTTTGTTGTCGTTTTTTAAAATATTCCTTATTTGGACTTTTTTACATTTTTTCTACTCAGAATCACGAGTTCTTTCGATCCTGATAGAAATAAAAAAGTGTCCCAAAAAAAATCCATTGAGTTACTATTTTTCATTCACTTTTTTCGACCGTAACTCAGTGGAAGAAAAAAAAATTATGGTGTTCTTGGGACACTTTTTTCTGCTAATGAGGATCGAAACAGCTCGCGATTCTAAGTAGAAAAAATATGAAAATATCCAAATTTGGAAAATTTTAAAAAACTACAACAAAATAAAAATCTGCCCTACTAGTAGAGTAGGGAATGCGTGCTATTGTTAAAAAGAAATGTTGTATGTTGTAGAGTTTTTACTAAATGTTTGGACTAGGGCGTGAAAACCGGTGTTTATTTATATGAGAATACGATGAATAACTGGTTATTAACCATATTTCCACATAATTCGGGTTAGAGGCAGAACCAACTATGTCCTTCAAGTTGGTTTTGACAAATCGTATTTTATGCCAGTGGCATAGAACACTATTTGCTAAAAGTTTTCCTGCAATAGTTGGTTCTGCCTCTAAACGGGCGATATGTATTAATGCAGGGTGAACGATATGAATTTCAAAGGACTGCGATTTTTTTTGTTACAACAATTTATTACTATAAGTAAGAAAAAATATTAAATTTTGTGACAAAATTTACTATTTTTTCTTACTTTTGCCTTGACTATGATCTTCAAACGGTTAAAAAATATTTGCTCGCAGCACGTTTGTGACCACTGGGTAGTGGTATGCCAGTGAAATACGATCGCTTTCTTCATTGCATTTACGAGTATACTAGTATGTTTAATTGCTCTCCCCTTTCTCTTCAAAAATCAAAATAGACCAGATAAAAAGTCCGAAACTCACTGTATTCTCATACGTATTCGGTTTTCAGCCATTTTTGGTTCTTACGAGCTTTATAAGTCGAAGCTCAGTTTCGTTCTTATGTTTGCGGTCTACAACCCAAATGTTTGCGTGCCTAAGACTTCAATGCGGTATCCAAAACATATTTCGGATAATAAGCCGCTATTACTTTGCCACCAGACTTAACAAAATCGACTTGGTAACACTTCATATCGTTCACCCTGTATTATAAGCCGTAGCTGGCATTCGTCATATTCAAATGAGTTTGACACCTCAATGCGATAAGGCACCCAACGGCCAGTATGACGTATCCCATCGATCATTCACTAAAAATATCATTTCCGAATCACAAACATAAGTCTAACATCCGACAACTACTGACAGTCAAATTAAATTAACACTTTATCCTTCCGCGTGTTTAGCTAACAAAAAGTACGGCTGTGTGAAAATATGTTCAATTAGGACAATGATGGTCAAAGTGTTGAGCTCGCTACCCTATCTATAGTTCGTTTTTAAACAAAAAAATATTATGGGACACTTAGAACAATTGACTTGCTCCCACGGTAATTTCCACGTAAGCTCAATTAATGCTTGTGTGTTATTAGTTATTACAATAAAATGTTTTTTTGATTTTTTGAATTAAAAGATAATGATAATTTCATTACTGATATTTTTTTTTAATCCAGAAGAGGGTGTGAGTCAGATCAAATCAATGCATTGCATTTCACATATACATACTATGATCTTAGTTATAAATAAACTAGGAATACAGACTTAATACTAATTAAATTAAACTGACGTATACATAATAGGGATGATGACTGTAGTTAAAATAAATTATTTAACATTATGCACGACATAATACACGAAGAAATGATTACTAAGATGTAGATTGCAGTAATTTTTGTACAGGACTTATATTTAATAAATTGAAAAGAACTTAAAAGAGTAGGTCATTTGGCAGTACTCAAACGTGACGTCACTTTTGAGTATTTCATATAAAATTCCATAGTGGTGAATATTGGTAATCGTTTTGACAGTTCGAAAAAAGATGCTGATTTGACTTGCCAGTCATCATGCCTATTATAGTACAAAAAAATGTAGGTACAGAACATTCTAAGAATAAGTTTGAAATAAAACCAAGATAGTGTTCTAAAAATGCGTGATTAAAATTATAGAATAATGCAAGTTTTAATGTTTTTTTTGCATTTATTTTTGGTCCTACTGACGAATGGTATATATACGCGTAGTATAAAAGTTTGGGAACCCTTAAGTTAGGACCTCGTGCCATTCCGTTTGTATTTATATTTACATAAGCCGAGAGCATGTAATGTGCGTGAAGTCACCGATATCGAGTGGCTCTGGACACGCATCGGTGACTTTTAATGAGATTACTAAGTAAACAGTTTATAAAGTACAAGTGGATTTACATCGCGTTTAAGATGTCCTTGAAAAGCTGACTTACGAATCTGTTCATATTTCTACAACAGTAGCCACCTATCTTAGTTCACTGCTGGACGTAGGCCTCTCCAATTGACTATGCGTCTGCATTAGGAGGTAAATGCCCATAATCACCACGCTTGGCGATCGGAGTAATGTGTCCACTATGATGACGCTGCTGCCCATCATCAATCTATCAAGAATGGTCAGTGACACTGATGGACATCGGCCTCACCTATTACCTTCGCGTATGGACGCATCAGGTAATAGGAAAGCAAGCAGATTGGCGATCGCAGTAGTGTTTCCAGTATGATGATGCTGCTGCCCATCGTCTAAGCTTAACTAACTAGGAACTTGTTGTTGTTTTTCGGCCCGGTACTCGTTGGGGACTAAATAATTTATACACCTTTGAATTCCTTCGCAGGTGTATGCAGGTTTCCTCGCGATGTTTTCCTTCATCGTATAGCACTTGTGAATATTAAATAATATTTCGTACATAAAAGTTTTTGATAAACTCATTGGTACGAGCCGGGGATCGAACTCACGACCGCTGCGTAGCAGCCGTGCGTTTTACCGCTAGGCTAGGAACTTCTATAATATCACCATGTCCCTCTGTCCGTCTGTCCATCTATCTGTCCGCAGCATAGCTCATAGGCCGTAAGTACCTACTAGAAATTTGCAATTTGGTACAAGTACCAGTAAGTACCACATTAAGTAGGGTTGATTTTTTTATCCTTGTTGTAATCCTACAGTGTGAATACTAGTACATTTCGATGCAAGTGCAAAAAAAAAATTTTCGACGAGGGTGAAAGTTGGAGCACCCGAGTTAAAAAGAAGTTTTTACACGTGTATCGAACGACTTTTTTCATAACAAGTGCCTTAAAAAGAGAAATTTACGCACGAAGCGTGCACAAAGTTTATACTTTTCCGCACTAGTTAGGAGATAATCGTTTAATAATTTAAAAAAATTGATCTATACTCGATTCGATTTCGATCATATCATTGAAAAAAAAACAGGAATAGTGGGCTCGTAGAATACTTTAAAATATTGTTGCATTTAGAATTTGGTAACGTTTAAGACCCATAGTCGGTTTATCGAGCGACCTCGCGCCCCGGAAGCGCACGCGCAGCCTCGCGGTGACATTTGAGATATGGCTGTGTCCGACAAACTGTTCTATTTAACCCGTTTACCAATTACCACTATTGTGTCACTCTCGTTGGCTTTGTTTTAAACACAAAATTAAATTAATTATGCTGAATAGCGTTGAAAATTTCCGGATTAAGGCTGCGTTTCCACCAGAGATGTGCGAGGATGTGTTTCCATACAAATGACACCTCGCTCGAGTCATTAATAGGTGTCATTTGTATGGAAACACATCCTCGCACATCTCTGGTGGAAACGCATCCCATTTCTTTCCAAACAGCTCGTTTTTTCGGGGTTTTTACGAAAAAATCAATGAAAGTTTCTTTACCTACTTTTAAACTCTAAACGAATGTGGATTAGGTCTAATTTTCACTTATACTAGGAGAACGCGATGTCATCGAGGAAAAATAAATTTAAATAGACGGAAAGGAGTGACAGTGACATTGATTATTTCTGTAAAAATCCGAAAAAAAAAAACAGAAAAAACAAAAATTTCATACATTCCCAAAAAAAATATTTTATTTTTTCCGACAATTCCAACGCTACAACTCATTCATAGTAATACTTTTAGTATTGAATGAGTTTCGCGGGAGTTTTGTTTAACCCCATATGAAGGGTCCATGTCCACGGAAAGAACATGTCTAGCTAGTCAATTCAAATTACAGAAGGAAAAACGTTACTTTTGACAGAACTTATTCTGCAGTGTTAATTTGCTCTGATTTTTTTAGGCATCTGACATGTTTTTTCCGTGGACCCTTCATATACGGAGCGAAACATCTCGATCATTTTTTGACATAAAAAAGTGAGCAGCCCGCGTAAAACACATTTTTTTTTATTAAATAATAGTCAGAGTTAAGACACTAGTTTATTAGACAAATTAATTATAATATATTCGACCTATATAAGCTTCCATTAAATTGAAAGGAATTATAAAAGCAATCTGTATATATGTCAATATATACATATACACCGTGTTTTTATTGATTTCCGTTAAATTGGACAGGTTACTTGGAACATTAATAGAAGTTGCCTGGTATATCGGCTTTTGTTAATTTCGAAAAAAAATTTTTTTT
>JALPQI010024689.1:0-10222 GCA_025490895.1 Thaumatotibia leucotreta
CCCGCTTCTGAACCACGACATGTTCATAGGAATCAACATATTAATGGTGCCACGAAAAGTCTACTTTGACGCGTGGGAACGTGATGGCTATGACAGCTACCTTAGAAATACACGGTGGGAATTATTTTTGGGTTGGATGTAGGTACGCGAAGAACAGCATCACGTAACCGACATTATTGTGGATTTTACACCGTGATGAATGCCACGAAAGAGTCCACCGTTGTCCCGTTTTTCTCGAAAAACGGTATTTTTCTCAAAAATGTGGGTTTGTCGACTTTCTTTTCGGTAAACAGAGGAGTCTCGGAAAAAAACTCAAATTATCAGAGCATACATGCGTTTATACGGGACAGCCCATGGAATGCTCATGCTGTATGAATGACACCAGTGTTGATGGGTATAATCGAGTTTTCACATATCACATCAAATCATCGGCATATAATCGATCCAGTGGACAAAGGAGAGGTCTTAAGCGTATGGACGCATTAGGTACATTAGGGCAAACGGGCGATCGCAATGTGTCCATTCCACTATTATGATGCTATGCTGCTGCCCATTATCAATCTTCTATCAAAGAGTGGTCAGTGACACCTTAATCTACCCGCAAGTAAGAATACATTTGTCACACCCTACCTCTTCTGTGCCACGCGTGAATTTATTTTTTTATTTTCAGATTAGAGGGATGTAGTTAAATGCCGCACCGACGCGTCTATTTTGGACGAGGTCAATATCACCTCTGCTATCTGACACCTGCATCCAAATAGTCCTCAAATTCTTCGGCCACACAATCAGACGTGTCTGGGATACGATAGAAAAACGCATCATGACTGGGAGTGTCGATGAACGGAGAAGTAGGGGTACTTTTAACGATGATTTTTTTTAAATACCGCCAACGATCTCTGGTGCGAGTACTGCGAGTATTAAATCAGAGATATAACAAATTTTTGAGGGGTAAGGTGACAAATTGGGGCCTGCTTGTGACAATATTTTAGACGTGTCACCTATATTTGCCTCAGTCTAACAACGAAACGAGTCGTACAAATGAGAAACACTATACTTACCCCGGGGCACTAGGCGGGTCAGCCGCTCCGGGAACATGAGCTGCGGGGGCCTCATGGCGATCATCTCTCGGAAGCGGCTGTAGATCTCCATCACGGCCGCGTCGGTGGGCAGTCGTTCGTCTGGCACGTGCTCGCGGAACTGACAACCCTGGAACAGGTGCCAGAAGTCAAACAACTCTTTAACCCTTAATATTAAACTGCCGTCATATGATATGCCGTCAGTATGATGTCATGCAGACTGAGATAAATAAGACAAAGGCTTGATTTAGTTTTTATGACGTAAAAATTTGTCTCATTCAAATTGTTCTGTAATGCATGGTGTGATTTTGTATTGGTAGCTAGAATGGACGTTGAAATATTCACGGCGGTTAAGGGGGTAAGGCTTAAGGTCCATTTTTGCTGTGGTACCTATCTATGCTTGCAAATGAAACACCAAGTAAAATAACAAAAGTCACAAGAAATTGACTGTGCGTGGAGTAGGCCCCGTCTACTCTAGGCTTTTAAAATAATGAAATAAGATTTAAAGATTTTCCGAATTTCAAGCATCAAGAGCCCATAAAACTTTGTGACTAAACATCCACATAATATACAAAAGATCTTAAATCTATTTTGGCGATATAACAAGGCGGCTCTGATGTGACACTCCTACTAGGGTTTTGGTGCAAGCGAGCCCGTTAAAAAGTAAATTCGCATTAGTATTAACGTAGCGACAGCGTGTGGTCCCTACCGCGTTCCGTACAAGCGTAGAGTTCGGTTGCCTCGTAACCGTGAGCGTTCTATACGTCAGTTCTAACGTAATAGCCGAGAATGTCCAGCAGTTAGTTCACACTTAGAGGCAGTGGCGTAGCGTGCCTTGTCGGGGCCCCGTATAAAAAAATTTTGGAGGCCCTTATATGGAGGTAATATAAATTAGAAAGTTTTTATTATTTTTCCTTACACACTTTGGGGGCCCCCGTGGCCCGGGGGCCCCGTATAATTGATACGGCAGATACGGCAGTAGCTACGCCCCTGCTTAGAGGCTACCTAGAACTAGAAGGCTTCGGACATCAGCAGGTAGTGTCTCACCCACAGATGTCATATATACCATAGATCAAGCAAACGTATCTACTTAGCGTCTCAAATGAACTCAGTAAAATCTACTGAGTTGTTCATCTTTAATCGCAGCTTGCAGCTTTCGGGCGTCAAATTTTGTAAGTTGAAGTGAACAAAAACTTTAATAATGCCTCCTTAAGTAACAACTTCAGTACAAAATCTGACACGCTCGGCCGTCATACAAATGAATGAACTTGTTTCTTCTATCCAAATCTAATTCTGTGGTCTCACCGTGTTCCGAGTGAGGGTCTCGAAGCGGTAGGCTCGCTCGCCACAACACGGGTAGCGGCCGGCGGGCAGCGCGGGTCGATTGTCCACGGAGAACATGTGGGCACCTTGTTCGTGGTGAGAACACCATTCCATCTGCGAATAGGATAGCTTTAGGAAGAGATATGATATACCAGAACCAGAGTTGGGCAAAACGTAATCTGATTACAACTGCCCATACATTTGTATGCGTAGGTCATTTGTAATCTAAATTATTTTATTTTATTTTATTTTATTTTATTTATTAAGGAATCCCAACAGCTATGCAATAACACTGTATGCGTCTTAAATAGAAATACAGAGCCAATTATAGGAACTCACAAATATGAAACAGTATACAAATCTATGCTTATTATTAACAAATATGTTCCCAATATCACACATGTGCCCATGTGATATGGAAATTCTTAAATACAATAATAGCTCTAGTGTATTATCTCCCTCCGGCCGCGATGGCAACCGAGTTTGGTAACCAGTTGCTGAAAAGTAATGAACATTCTTGTTAGACAACTAGTTGCCAAAGGCGAAAGCCCATTCTTGTTACACAACTGTAATTTTTTCCCCTTGTAGTTTCGCAACCAGTTGCCGAAAAAGAATAAAAATCTTATTACACAACCGAAGTTGTTAAAGGATTAAAGACATATCTAACATTTTATGGGCCAGATTATAATATTGTATTCGCCATTACTTTTTCTTTCTGACATCATTGACATCTATGAATTCATTTGTCCTATTGCTAGAAGTTATCGATTAATTGCAGTATTATGTCTATTGAAAACTATATACACGTAATTTAAATAAGTCGTTTTCAAAGCAGTCAACATGTCGACTTTAAATAGAATCAATATAAATATCAAAAAAGAATTTATCTACATCCATATCATAAGTTTTCTACAATATGTTTAGCGGCGGTAAGCAAATAGCCTACTTTAAGAAATCTGTATCTGTGGGTGTATCATAATTTTTACTTTACGATATCGGCAACCGATATCTTAAACACAATTAAATTTCGAACATTCTGTTAAAAAGAAAAATCACACTTTCTTTTCTATTATCGAATTAATCGATTTGTAATTTCATTCACATTTAAATTCATATTCCATAGATTCTTCTAAATCTCGAATATTGAGAATCGATTTGAGAATCGATATCGACTCTATACCTTGTCTATGAATTAAAAAAAACTAATGTCAGTCATTTCTTTTGTTTCAATTGTTTCAAACATCCAACTTTTTTGGACTGTTGACTTGAAAGTTAAATATTATCGAGTTCGTTGTGAAATATTTACACTGAAAAATGAGTTATGACGACGAAGACAGTGATGTTGAAATGTGTGAAACACCACCAGAAATCCGGGACGCCGCTACAACCGTAACCAATAATTTGCTGTCACAAAAATAAACATATTGTAGAAAACTTATTATATGCATGTAGATAAAGTTATGTATGCAACTGTTCATAATTAGGCATTACGAACCAGTCACATAAAATACTATTATTAGTTCAAGAAGAGGCGGTGTTTCGATTTTGTACGATGGTAGGCGTTACAGCCGTAAAAAAATATACATAATATTGTTGATGTATTTGGATATATTTTCGAAGTCGACATGTTGACTGCTTTGGAAACGACTTATTTAAATTACGTGTATTGTATTGCAATAATCGATAACCTCTAGCAATAGGACAAATAAATTGATAGATGTCAATAATATCAGAAAGAAAAAGTAACGGCGAATACAATATTATAATCTAGCCCAAAAAAGGTTAGATATGTCTTTAATCCTTTAACAACTTCGGTTGTGTAATAAGATTTTTATTCTTTTTCGGCAACTGGTTGCGAAACTACAAGGGGACAAAATAACAGTTGTGTAACAAGAATGGGCTTTCGCCTTTGGCAACTAGTTGTCTAACAAGAATGTTCATTACTTTTCAGCAACTGGTTACCAAACTCGGTTGCCATCGCGGCCGGAGGGTATTATCTTATAATATGTAAAAAGAAAAACATAAAACGAATGAATGAACACCGCCAACATAGACAATAATCATTTATAGTTAAATACGCCCTCAGAATAGCACATCACTATCACTGCCTGCAGCTAGATAGTTTGAAAATACATATTGGTTAGGTTGCGCCTGACACACGCCTATGCCTAGATTGCAACGTACACATACAAATGTACCTAATCGAAAGAAGTAATTCTCAATAAGTTCTCAATCCTGGCAACACCGTTTTGATTTCTCTCTTCCGTCGTTACTTGCAATGGCTCCTGCTATTTATATTTATTATTATAATTAGTTATCTAATTAATTGTTGTGATCACCATTTAGAGGAGAATTGAGCAGGCCACATTGCACGCAGAGCAGATGGTCGATGGGGTCGAAAAGTGCTCGAGTGGAGACCATGGCTAGGCAAACGCAGCGTAGGACGTCCACCCCCAAGATGGACAGATGACCTTATGAAGGTCGCCGGGACACGCTGGATGCAGGTCGCATCTAACCGGTACATGTGGAGGTAAAGAGGGGAGGCCTATGTTCAGCAGTGGACGTCTTATGTCTTATGGCTGAGATGATGATTCTATGATTATTTATTTATTTATTATTCAAATAAGTTACACAGCATTACAGTTATAACACCAAGGCACTGTGAACTACAAAGATACAAACATATAAAAACAACTTAAAAATAGTTTGACTTAGGCGACGTAACGACGTCGCCCCGTTGCGTCGTCTGATCCGGCGTAGAATTCGGCAGATTGCCTCGGATCTGCCGAAACACGACGCCCTTCGGCCAGAAGTCTGCACTCGCGATGGTGTCCTGCAGCGGGCGCGGCACGCGCACCACGAACGAGCTGAAGTGCACGTAGTGGCGTGACCGCAGCTGCTGCACCCTCAGCGAGTAACCATCCGCCTAAAGCTAATCCAAGTCACCTCATTCCACTGCATATATTAATCTTTTCTACTCATACCTGGTAGTTGGGGAAATGGCTGTCGCATAACTGGCAGCGCAGGAAATGGCAGTCGGCCCACAGACGCCAGTACACGCGGCGCCATGAACGCAGCTCACCGTACAGCCATGTGATGTATTCGTTTAGGCTCCATGAGGGGTCTCTGGTGACACAAAAGAAAGGTAGAAATGTGCGAGTTTCAAACCTAATATCCTAAATAAACTCAGGCCAGAAGTCTCGCCGAGAAGTCTTGCCGAGAAATTGGACGTGAGAGACGAGAAGACACCTACACTCACATTTCTCGACCTTCTTGCTTCTCAAGCAATTTCTCCGCACCGATCACATTTACGCTTCTCGGGCCATCATCGTCATCATCAGCCTATGATAGTCCACTGCTGGACGTAGGCCTCTCTTATTAACTATGCGTATAAACGCATTTGGAGGTAAATGCCCATAATCGCCGCGTTGGGCAAGCGGATTGGCGATCGCAGTAATGTGTCCACTATGATGACGCTGCTGCCCATCATCAATCTTTAATCAAATATGGTCAGTGACACTTCAATCCCTTAGTCGACGTAGAGATTAGGGTATGGAAGAGTATTCTGTGTCGATGAGAGAAGCAAATTAGCACCGTTTCGAGTGTTTCGCTCACAGAGCGTGCATGATCACATGTGGATGGAAGCTAGTGTGACGTCTGCCTCACAAACGAATAAAATCTTGGTTTAATACCCTTTATATGCACCGGTCTCAAAAACGATCACGAATAACACCACATTTTTGTGTTTTCATTTTCAACACTACGATCATTATATCGAGCCGGCCACAGTGCAGTGCAGTGAATATGCACTCTATGCCATGACAATAAAAGACCTGCTCATTTGTTTGTGAGCAGGGTCTTTTGTTTTTCACTCTTATTGACTCTCTACAAATCTGGGGCCTATTTCTCAAAAGCTTGTATCTGGAATACAAGCGGAATGGTGTGAAATAGTACAAACAGCAACACTCCTAACCTAACGGACCATTAAAGACAGAGCAGAGAGAAAATGAAAGAGATAAATATAGTTATATTATGTCAACTTCAAATTAAATAAAACACGGGAATGTTGATCGTTCGCACTGTTCGCAACTTGGTCGAATAATACAAATCGGGTTCCGAAATCTTATGAGACTAGTATCACGACTTCGGCCGAACTCTGCTGACCAATGGGACAGGCATTGCTACGGTTAACCAATGATCGCTCGCGGTTTCTTCAGAAGGTGACATTACCATGGTTACGTAATAACAAAAACGTTTAACCAATGATTGATCACGATTTTTCCGGAAGCTGACGTTACTATAGTTACGTTATATATAACATCCGCTTTAGTTCTGGAGACGTCAATCTAACTTCAGAGCCGGTAATTTGACTGCTAAGCTGCTACATAGACCATTGATTTAAGTAAAAGGGGTAGATATGGTACCAGGCGCACGAAAGTGTGCCATCGAATACAGGTCCCGGGACCTGTTTTGAATTAGTCGTGTGATGGCAGCCCATGTGTCAACAGCTTGTCAAGATCCAAAATCTCTGTAACAAATATTGGCTTAAAAGCGATAATCATGCCGTGCTGTGCCTTTTTTCAGTGCTTTAACAGCTCAAAGCATAAAAACAAAACTCACGGAATCACTTTTCATGCGCAAGTACTGTTTATAATTTAATAATATATTTTTAGGCAATTCAAATTTTAAATGATTCTTGTTTTTGAGTGAGAGAAACAGATATATATCTAATATATACGAGAGCAACACGTACATCGTCACGCAATAACGTCAGCAAATAAATCTTGATCAACATGTATTTTTAGTTCCTGCGCTCCTAGTAAAACAAATGTAACAAAGTCTATTTTGCAATATTTATTTTATACATTAGCTTATACGTATGTTTAGGTTTGATTGTAGCGTAACAATTTAATACACGTACAGATTTTCTGCCGACGAAGTATGGAAAGATAAGTGGATCGCAGTCGTACGCAAGCAAAGAAAAGACCCAAAGTGGACATCTACCAAACATAGAAGAATATGTTCCATACATTTTATGCCGGAACATATTTATACTACCAGCAAAGGCAGACGACGAATAACAAAAGGCGCTATTCCGTACTTTCGGGTAATCGTGGTTTTGTGCACTTTATTTTATCTTGAATACATTTATAGAATATAGCCAATCAAAACTTTGATGGACCAATCACAACTATTTTTTCAACAAGCGTGCTCGTAACGTAGGTATTATTGAACCGCTTTATGGCTCATAATCCAATATCCGTATTTTTCATTACATTACTACTACCTAGTGCAGTAATAACATAACCCGAACAAGTTAAACATACTTTACATTTTGTTGTATTTTCTGTTATTTCTTTTATGTAAATTGTGGCCTTAAAGTAATGAACAAGAATAAAATAAAAAGATTGAACGTAAATTTCGGATAGTATCTAAGTAAGTAGTAATTACCTAGCAACAAGGGTTAGTAAAAGTGTTAATTTAAGTCACTTATTCCTCGCAAATATGTTGAAAAACGTCGTCGGTAGTACACATTAAACTAGTTTAAGCGGACAAACAAACGAAAAGCTATTCTAGAGTATCGACCGGAATATCAAATATGAGTATCTTCATGATTTGATTTCTAAAATCAATTTATATTTTTGAGCCTTTTCGTACGTTGTCACTATAGTACTTCACTTAAATTCCTTGACCATCCATACACCATACCTAACTTAATTTATAGCTTTTGTTGTTTTATTGTTTTTTTACTTCGTTGTTTAATGGGAACCGATGAACATGTTGGAAGTCTTCGATATTTTTTCTGATTTGTTGAGATTCTTCGTGTTGTTTATCGTTAATTTTGTATATGTCATATAATAATCTTATTTTACATTTATTTGAGCCCATATTATATACGAAAATATTTGAATAAAGGAGAGAATAATAATATTCCTTTATATAAATGATTACACCATCTTCACTATTAAACCATCTTTCATTTAATTCTGTTTCATCATGAAATGAGTAGGTACATGTTACTCGTATTGTTACTTTGTTTTCCGACGCTACCGAACTAAAGGTAAATGGCGTAATTCCGATGATACCACGGGCGTCGTAGTCGGTCCAGTATAAGGGAGACCCAAATGACCGTAGTAAATGTATGCAACCAGAGGTCAGCCCTTGAAATTGACAATATCTAATCCCAAAACTCGGTAAGCGATGTACCAGGAGTAGCGGAATTGTTAGAAATATTATGATTAGAAAGAATATGCAGATAATGTCTTGCTTACACTAAGATCTAATTGCTATGTATGTCTCTGTTGCTCTATGTGTATTGCGCAAAATATGGGGGTCTCGTTTGCACAGCCGCATATTTCGTATTATTTTATCTCTATTACGAATTGTGCACATAGACATTACAGTAGTGTGTAGTATTTGCAACGGTGTGGGTGCGGGTATCGCTTGCCGTGTTGACAAACTATGAGCGTCACTCATCTACCCCTTTTACTTAAATCAATGACATAGACATATAAAATTGATAGACCGAGTCTATTTTATCTGTGGGTGACGCCGGCAATGCCTGTCAACGATCTTTGTTTGT
Source organism: Thaumatotibia leucotreta (assembly GCA_025490895.1). Taxonomy (NCBI): domain Eukaryota; kingdom Metazoa; phylum Arthropoda; class Insecta; order Lepidoptera; family Tortricidae; genus Thaumatotibia; species Thaumatotibia leucotreta. Next base: position 8,983 of record JALPQI010024689.1, read on the forward strand.
GTATACTAGTGCACCTAAACCGCAAATAGTAAAAGTGATTAAAATAAAGCTTTTCATGTATATTTCTGTTCGATAAGTGCACGGAATGTGATAAAAGTGATGACTTGTGTTGTTCCAGGGTGTAAAAACCACCAGGGTTACCTGAATGAACAAAATAAAGACATTACGTTTCACCGGCAATTTAGTTTTGACTTAAATTTTAAGATTTCGAACCTTATTAAGGTAAAAGTAACTGAAAATCTTATTCAATATTTGTTGTCGGATACATATGTGTAGTTTTGTGATTAAACCATTTGTATTTACATTCGTAATGTAATTATAAATAGTGGGATTCAAACATTTGTATCGCATAGTGTGGTACTTAAGAGACCGATCGTGATATCGATAAATGTATTGATAGTCAACTCAAAAATGAATCGATGTTTTTAATGTCCAACAGGTTTCCACTGGACACTGAACAAAGGCTATTATGGGTCAAAAATATCAAAAAGGCAGACGACTGGTACCCTAAAGAGTATTCAAAAATATGCTCCGCACAATTTTAAGCTGTTGTTTCAGGCAAGGGAACGCGAATAAGTGATTACATTCTGACGTACTACCCACCATATTTGGTAATCATCCAATGTCATGTCAACCAGCAAGTAAATTAAATTTAGTTTAATAATGACGCTCATGTGATACTTGTGTAGACTGATTAATTTAATTATAAAGAAGCCATCATACCAAAATTGTTAGGTATGCTTTAAGGAATGATAAGTCCATAAAACATGTTATAATGAGAGTTTTCTGAAATCACCAGGGCAGGAGCAGGTCCAGAAACTTGTCTAAATTCTATGTTTATAGTTTCTGATTTAAATATTTTGTATGAGTTAAAAAAAATACATTAAAAAATTTAAACTTTATTAAAAAAAAAAAACATTTACTTAGTCTTTCTTTGGGGCTAGATAATTGTGTTTCTTAGCGGGACCTTACGGCTAAGTGGCGCCAACTAGTGGCATACGTTTTAGGAAACCCTCATTATGACATTTTAATTAAAGAAAATATTTCGTTAACTTTGTGATTTTATTTTTATCCTAAAATGTAGATTTTGAAATCACGATCGAAGAAGATCGTGATTTTGAGTAGGAAATAAGGTTTATTCCTACTGTATTCGCTACCTAATTTGGTTAAAATATTATTATTGACGATAAAAGTATACGATTGAAGACTGGACATCACTAATAGTAATGACATTTTATCT
>JALPQI010024690.1:0-14383 GCA_025490895.1 Thaumatotibia leucotreta
GTCAATTAAATGTGACAAGACCAAGACAACATGGTGACAAAATCGTTTCCTAAACGGTTTTAAGAAAAAAACTGACTGAATCCATAAAACTTCATATGACATTTTTAACTTCAAATTTGGTCAGAAATCCGGTGTTGGTCCCTTTCCTCATGGGCACATTGTAAGTAATCTTGCAGTGACATACATGTAATGCCATACGATAAATAAATAAATTTCATAACTAGGAGTTTTTGAATCGGAACCCCTAGGTACACTGTAGTGCATTTTGTTTGATATTTTAGTTTTGCGTATAATTCCACGGATACGATAATTATTACGTTATATTTATCGCTAGCGTTATTAAATAATAAACAGATAAGTAGGACAATTTATTGCTTTTTTATCGAAACAAGCAATAATGGTATTATCTCGACAGGAGGTATAGTCTTATGAAGCTCATATCGTATCGCGGTGACGACCCTGCGGCAGACCAAAGAAGCGATGGCTAGATGTCGTGAAGGCTGACATGAGTGTGAATGGGCTTACAGTAGAAGATGCCTAGGATCGCGCAAAGTGAAGGAAATGTAGCAGGAAAGTGGACCCTGGCAAAGGCCGGGATAACGCTAGGTAGAAGAAGAGGAGACAAGTCCTTAATTTTTACACAAATACTTTGGTATGAAGCGTTAATACCGTCGCTATCAGATATATCGTAACGCCCACAGTGCTCAAAAATATCTGAACACGGCTCTATCGCTATGGCAATAAAGGCGTGTTTATATATTTTTGAACCCTCCGGACCCTACTACACTACTACTACACTACACTACTACTATTACTATGACTGGCACTATGATTGTACATGATGTAAAGTCAGCACGACAAAGTTCCAAAAGTAAATATTTACATTTTAAATCGACTTCAAGCATGAGTAGCTTATCAATAGGGATACTAAAAAATACACGCTTTTAGTGCCGACTGTACTTAATTTAGTCAATTTACATTACATACATACATCATCAGCCTATCATAGTCCACTGCTGGACGTAGGCCTCTCCTATTAACTATGCGTATGGACGCATTAGGAGGTAAATGCCCATAATCGCCACACTGGGCAAGCGGATTGGCGATCGCAGTAATGTGTCCACTATGATGACGCTGCTGCCCATCATCAATTTCTTTGTCAAATAATGGTCAGTGACACTTCAATCCCTTAGTCGACTCTTACGACACCCGCAGGAGGAGATGGGGTGGTGACAAATGTATTCTTACTGCCGTCACCACACGGCCTAGTTAAAAAAAGGAAAAGTCAATTTAATCTAGTACTAATTAAGACGGGTCTTTTGAGTATTTAGACGGGAGATGTTGTAAACGGGCGACCCTCTCCGGCAAAGTACATTGGCCAAATGGTCAACTTCGTTATATAAGGTCCTAATTTATTAGATGCAGATATTTTTACAGCTGATAGTACTCGGTCTCTGGAGTATATTAAACCGTGAAATATTATAGCTCTTACGATGTTTTTTTCGAGAAAACGGAAAAACAAATTTCCTACGTAAAAACACCCTGTTTATGTGATTATTAAATGAAAACTCATTGAACAGATTCTAGTACCTCTTTTACGTACCACTTAACTGGAACTGGCCACTTCTCGTCGATAAATTAAATACTTTATTGTCAATGTCATGTTATTTTCCGTTGGATTGTGTCGTTTGATGACATGACAGACAATGTTATTGTGACATGTGATAATGTACACATGATGTTTTTTTTTAGAGGAAATTATAATTATTTTTTTGTTAGGAACTTGAAATCAAAAAAATTACATGAAAAGATTTCTCAATTTATATTTAAAGTTAATTATTTTAATGTAAAGTATCATGTGTTAAAATATCTGCAACTAATAAATTAGGACCTTATATAAAACTACTTGAAGTCACATCACCGCTATTTTGCATCGATCCGTGTCGCGTGACGTTTCTCCCTAAAAATGGTGAATTGTGCAGTATTGTCGTGTAAAAAACGAGCCGGAAGCTCAAATTCGCAGCAAGATTGTGTTTCCTATCATAAGTAAGTACTATAAAACTTTGTCAGTTCCTAAAATTAAAAATGTTTTCATTAAAGCCTTTAATTTATGTACAGGGTGAACGAAATGAAGTGTTACCAAGTAAAGGGTGTTTTTTTAGAGGTATAGAACTTTGAAATGGAATAAAACAAAGATGTTATGTTTTAATTGACATAAAATTAACTTTATTCGATATAATTTTTTTTGCCATTACATTTTAAATGTCACTTCTGGCATATGCCCGTCACGGCTGGCTCGGACATACTCTAATCTGGAGGTCCAGTTTTCGATGACTTTTTCTAACATTTGTGGCCGTATATCGGCAAGAACGCGGCGAATGTTGTCCTCCAAGTGGCCAATGGTTTCGGGCTTATCGGCGTAGACTAGAGATTTCACATATCCCCACAGAAAATAGTCAAGTGGCGTTAAATCGCACGATCTTGGATTCGCCAACTCACGGGTCCGAAACGAGAAATCAAGCGATTACCAAACGTCCCTTCAATAAATTAATGGTGGCTCGAGCTGTGTGGCATGTTTCCCCCTCCTGTTGAAACCACAATTCTTGCACATCATGACTGTTCAAATGTGGAACGAAATAGTCAGTAATCATGGCCCTACAGCGGTCACCATTGATTGTGACGTTCTGGGCACCGTCGTTTTTAAAGAAATATGGACCAACTGCACCAACCCATAAAGCACACCAAACAGTCAGTTTTTCTGGATATAACGGTGTCTCAACATACGCTTGAGGGTTATCATCACTCCAAATACGGCAGTTTTGTTTGTTGACGTATCCATTCAACCAAAAGTGAGCTTCATCGCTAAACAAAATTCTCTTATGAAATTCGCTTACCTCTCGCGAACAGATCCATGATTTTCAAAATAAATTTACACAATTTGGAAGCATTGTTCAGGCGTCAATTTATTCATTTTAAAATGGCAAACTAAACATAAATCACTTAAAAGCTGTCAAAATTGCCGCCAACTAAAAAAATGTTGCCAGTTTAAAGTTATATACCTCTAAAAAAAACACCCTTTAGATTTTATTAAGTCTGGTGTCAAAGTAATAGCGGTATATGTTTATATCAGAAATATGTTTTGGACACCGCATTGAAGTTTTAGGCACGCAAACATTTGGGTTGTAGACCGACATAAGAACGAGACTGAGCTTCGGCTTAAGGTGCATGCAGACCAAAAGAGCATTCGCTGTTCTATCCCCCACTCTACGAAATGAACGAATCACGTTTCGTATAACAATCGAATTTCGTAGAGTAGGGGGATAGAACATCGAATGCTCTTTTGTTTTGCATGCACCTTTACAAAGCTCGTAATAACCAAAAATGGCTGAAAATCGAAATTCATGTGTCATTTCTCCAGTGCAGTGAGTTTCAGACTTTTTATCTGGTCTATTTTGAAGAGACAGGGACGTCTAACGCCAGCTCAAAAATGCCCCAAAAGCATTCAATTGTTCCAAGATGGGCAGGACAATAGCGCTTTTCTTTATACTGTGCATATTTCGACGCAACATCGTTGACAAATGTTTCTAGAATATAGCCAATCAAAACTTTGATGGACCAATCACAACTACATATTTTTAAATGGCGGTTTAAGTTTTTACGAGTATAGGGTGATATTGACATTCATTACCGTGATGTATTGAAGAGGGAGTGACACATGTGAACTAAAATTCAGGAGCGTTTTCGAAAGAGAATTTAGTATGGCGTGCGGCTTCCATGTTTTATTTGTTCGTAGGTTAGCATGTTAGCAATTATATTATTACGCTAAAAAAAAAGTATGTAATGCCGACCGTCGTCTGTTATTGAAAAATTGCTCCATAATAATAATTCTATTGTTTTATTATTAGATTGCGGTATCTGTAAAAAGTTATTACTTATAATTGTAGATCTTGCACCGTCTTTATGTTTTCTTGTAATTACTACGTAAATCAATTTGCGACAGTGACAGATCACAAACATGTGCAATTGATTATTTTCTGGTTGATGAAGATAATGTGGACTTAGTGCTTCTACAAATCAGTCCGTCTACTACAATCAACTCCTCCGAAAGCGGACATGAATATACTGGCCAAAGACAGCAACCTCCTTATGAGAGATTCCTCTATCCTTGTACCTACATTATGTCAAAATTTGCATAATCAAATAGTAAATTTGTCCAATTGACATAGAGATAAGTCTATGCCTCTTCGATAAGAACCTGTATAAGTTAAATAAGATTCAACTTACCGCAAAAATAGCATTTTTAAATATGCCGCTCCGATAAATATAACGATGACTCCTCCAAAATGGGCCTTGAATATACTGACCATAGAAGGCATGATTCTTATGAGAGATTCTTCTATAGGAATATATTCAGCACAGTCAGTACGAATATATTGAGCACAGTACGAATAGATCTCCCATCGTGTCCCATGCTTGTCAACGATGACTTCTCCGAAAGGGGACATGAATATACTGGAGACATATGGCAGGCTCCCTATAAAGGCCTCCTCGAAGAGACTGACGCGTGCCGTGAGAGGGGAGGTGGTACTTTGTAGTATGGGGACATGAATATACTGGCTACAGAAAGCCAACTGAGAAATTTCTCTATAGTAATCTATTAAGTACAATATATTCAACTTAACGCAAAAATCACATTTGTAAATATGCCGCTCCATCGTCTCCCATACTTGTCAACGATGACCCCTCCGAAAGGGGACATGAATATACTAGAGACATAAGGCAGGCTCCCTATAAGAGCCTCCTCGAAGAGACTGACACTTCCCGTAAGATACATGTCCCCACATGAATATACTGGAGAAATAAGGCAGGCTCCCTATAAGGGCCTCCTCGAAGAGACTGATGCTTGCTATGAGTATGTACTTTGTAGTATGGGGATATGAATATACTGGCCACAAAAGTCCAGCTGAGAAATTTCTCTATAGTAATCTGTTAAGTACAATATATTCAACTTACCGCAACAATCACATTTGTAAATATGCCGCTCCATCGTCTCCCATACTTGTCAACGATGACTCCTCCGAATGGGGACATGAATATACTGGAGACATAAGGCAGGCTCCCTATAAGGGCCTCCTCGAAGAGACTGATGCGTGCTATGAGTATGTACTTTGTAGTATGGGGATATGAATATACTGGCCACAAAAGTCCAGCTGAGAGATTTCTCTATAGTAATCTGTTAAGTACAATATATTCAACTTACCGCAACAATCACATTTGTAAATATGCCGCTCCATCGTCTCCCATACTTGTCAATGATGACCCCTCCGAAAGGGGACATGAATATACTGGAGACATAAGGCAGGCTCCCTATAAGGGCCTCCCCGAAAAGACTGACACCTCCCGTGAGAGGGGAGGCGGTACTTTGTAGTATGGGGACATGAATATACTGGCCACAAAAGGTCAGCTGAGAGATTTCTCTATAGTAATCTGTTAAGTACAGTATATTCAACTTACCGCAACAACCACATTTGTAAATATGCCACTCCACTGCCTCCCATACTTGTCAACTATGACTCCTTAGACAGGGGACATGAATATATTGGAGACATATGACAGGCTCCCTATAAGGGCCTCCTCGAAGAGACTGACGCGTGCTATGATTATGTACTTTGTAGTACGGGGACATGAATATACTGACCACAGAAGGCCAACTGAGAGATTTCTCTTTAGTAATCTGTTAAGTACAATAATTATATTCAACTTACCGCAACAATCACATTTGTAAGTATGTCGCTCCATCGTCTCCCATACTTGTCAACTATGACTCCTCAGACAAGGGACATGAATATACTGGAGACATAAGGCAGGCTCCCTATAAGGGCCTCCTAGAAGAGACTGACGCGTGCTATGAGTATTTACTTTGTAGTATGGGGACATGAATATACTGGCTACAGAAAGCCAGCTGAGAGATTCCTTTATAGTAATCTGTTAAGAACAATATATTCAACTTACCGCAACAATCGCATTAGTGAATATGCCGCTCCATCGTCTCCCATACTTGTCAACGATGACCCCTCCGAAAGGGGACATGAATATACTGGAGACATATGGCAGGCTCCCTATAAGGGCCTCCTCGAAGAGACTGACGCTTGCCGTGAGAGGTGAGGAGGTACTTTGTAGTATGAGTAAAGCGTATGATGGCCATACCGTCCCTGAACCTAGGAGGAACTTGGGAAACGACACTGAAACAAATGAAAATTCCATTGTTATCAAAGCACAAACACAACCTTTATTGAATTGGCATAGGTACATAATAATACTATTTTTTTGTATTGTATGAAATTTGTTATAAAGGGCATGTTTTGTACAGTCAAGTGTAAAAATAAATATTGAAAAAATCCGCTCATAAATGGGTCATACATTTTTTTTGTATGAGTTAAGTAACAAATCTTTCCTGTGGACATATGAAAGTTAAAAGCTCTGCAATCTTCATTTTCTTGTAGGATAAATACAAGTCTAAGTATAGGTGGCTTTTGGTTCTTAAGAATTATGTGGTCGAAATCTGATTTGTATAATCATGTCCACAGGAAAGACGCCCGTTTTCGCGAACGCTGTATGACCCAAATATGCTACGACGTCCTTATAACACAGAATTAGAGTGTACTGGGACATATTTTTGAACATTTTTGTGTAGGTACAGTCGACGTCAAAGATATCATTACGGTGTAGGTGCCAAAAATATATTTACACAACCTTGATGTCAAGGCAATAAAGTCGTGTAAATATATTTTTGGCACCTAAACCGTAACGATATCTTTGACGTCGACTGTACACCTTATTTTGTCTTTGACTTTACTATAACCATTAGTTGAATACCTGCCTGTAATAGATGTAAATAGCCTAAAATAGGCTATTTAACCCGCCAATTTACATCCTAATTTCACCATTATGTATTTATCTGTTGTATCGTAATGATTCTATTATTGAAGTACTACCAATTCATACTTTACTTTTTTTAGGTATAAATACCTACATATTTGACTTTATAACTACAGGATATGGAGTAAAGTAAAATATTAACTGTCTGTATAACAATCCATGGGACAGGGACCAATTTCGGGACATAGAAGAAGCCTTTGCCCAGCAGCGGGACACTTAATATGGCAAAAAAGTGTTAAAGACTTCTATCTATTAAAATCCGGTAAAATTTAAGAGAAGTGTATTTAGGTCCATTATTACTAATTTCTCTAAGAAACTAGTATCTTATTTCTTACTGTTATTGAGTTATTAAGTTTGTTTACCTTTATTAGATCTTAATGTTACTTATTTTGACATGTGCCGTCAGTCAACCGAGATTATTTATGTTATTTTTTAGGTTCTCTCACACTTACCATTTTATTTATTACGTATGAAAACGAAAAAAAAATCGAATTTAACAAAAGACAATATAGGTACCAGGTAACTTCTATTAGTGCCCCAAGTAAGCTGTCCAATTTAACGGAAATCAACACGAACACTGTTTAATAGAATAATTTAATAAAAACACCATTATTGCATTAATGCTAGGTGCAATTGTCTTCCATGTAAAATATTTCTCGTTTTCCATTTTGATGTTGATGGGGATAGTGATTAATAGAAGATTGATAAAGCCTTGACGGCCCCCCGACCCCGCGGCAGACCAAAGAAGCGATGGCTAGATGTCGTGAAGGCTGACATGAGTGTGAATTGGCTTACAGTAGAAGATGCCCAGGATCGCGCAAAGTGGAGGAAATGTAACAGGAAAGCGGACCCTGGCAAAGGCCGGGATAACGCTAGGTAGAAGAAGAAGATGAAGGGCAGCAGCGTCATCATAGTAGACACAGTACTGCAATTGCCAACCCATTTGCCCAGCGTGGTGATAATGGGTATTACCTCCTGATGCATCTATACGCATAGTTAATAGGAAAGGCCTACTCCCTGCAGTGGACTGAGATAGGCTGATGATGTGTATGATCATAAATTAAAAAACCGGTAAAGTGCGTGTCCGGCGCGCGAAGGTTTCCTACCATTATCAATTTATCATTTAAAAAATACAGTCGAATCAACCTACCTCAAAAACTATGAGATAATTTAATCGAACCAAAAATCGTTGATAGAGTTTGTTAATATGCATAACATATATTTTTTATAGAATTTTATATCGCGTAGTTTAAAAAATAGAGGGGGGACACATTTTTCAGACTTTGAGTGCTGATATCTTGAAAACGGTTGGTTTAAATAAAAATGTGATGTATAAACTTTGATATCATTTTCAAAGACCTTTCTATTGACACCCCAGATGCTTAAATACATCGAAAAAAATGTATATCCCTCAGTTACATGTATGGAGGGCCCCAACCCCAATTATTTTTCTTACAATATAATATCATAATTCAGTAGCGGTTCTTACAACACACGTCCTTACCAAATTTCAATTCTGTAGCATTTATAGTTTCCGAGTAAATCGGCTGTGACAGACGGACAGACGGACATGACGAATCTATAAGGGTTCCGTTTTTGCCATTTTGGCTACGGAACCCTAAAAGTATGATGTGAGATGTGGCATGGTGACACAAGCCCTTAATGAAGAAGCTGATATTGTTATGCCTGATATGATGTCATAGTGAGCTATCAGAATTATTATGAATTGAAACCAGAAACCTACCATATTAGGTGACAAGTAAACCTAAACAATTATGTACTTGATACCGTCCATACAGGGTACTATTTTTGATGTATTAAATTAGACAGGATATTTGGACATTAATAGAAGTTGCCCGGTATATCGGCTTTTGTTACATTCGAAAAAAAGATTTTATTCCGTTCCATATACAATAAATTAAATATACAGGGTTACAGGGTTACTTTTTCACCAGTACAAAAAATCAACATACGTAATAGTAGTCCAAGTTACAGAATACTAGCATTTTTTGTTACTACCCCTTTAGAACAAAAAAACTAAAATACCGATGTATGAACTTATCCGCAAACCTAATAAGAAAATTGGACGCATTACGCATTATCAATGTACATAACTAGCAAAACACACGAACTGGCAACTGTTTGTTTACAACGTCATCGCACGTGGCATGGCGGCTTAAAAAAGCGGCGGTGATAATCAACTTATGATTATGACTTGGCAAAAAAATCTTACTTGATCCCAAATCTTCCATCATACTTGCACTAAGGACAGAAAATTTCTTCATTGAGGCGTATTTAAACACTTGAAATCAACTTTATGCACAATGATTGGAATAAAAAAAACATACCTGATTAATGGAGTCCATTTCTCATACTAATTAATTAATTCACATACTTAAGCAAGTGTTCAAAATGTTGGCCGTGGTTATCTAAACACACTCTTGCCCGTTTTTGAATGTTTCCTTCGATATTTCCCAACACAAGTCTGTAGTTCTCACTTTTAAGTTCATCAAATGCACTTATTATTAGATTTTTTAAGTCTTTTAAATTTTGGGCCTACCCTCACCCCACAACAACAGTCACACGGGGTCAAATCTGTTGACCTAGCTGGCCATAGCTATAACACTGGCATTTTCCAGGCGGGGCACACTTTCTTCAGCGTATAGCCGCTGGGCTGCCACTGTATTTTCCCCAATGAGAAAATAACTACGAACCATTTCGTACGAACAATTTCCGACTGAAGGTCGTATTGACCTTCAGTCGGAAATTGTTCGTACGAAACGCGCGCCGCACCGTACTTACGCCCCACGGTTGACGTAAGTACGATGCGGCGCGCGCGCACATACTTACGTCAACCGTGAGACTGACCGTCCGTGACCTAGTCACCCAGATTGCGGTAACTGCTATGTTGCCAACTCGTGCGCAGGTCGCTCACCCCTTTCCGCCGCCCTCTGCGTCCCGCACCCCGTTGACGTCTTATCATTAGTAGGCCCATTATTTTGCATTTGCATGAAGGATAAATTAATAATAAATGAAAAAAAAATGACAATTTTATTTGATAAATGTAATCTATTATCGATACCATATATGTGGGAAAATTTATTGTACCGGTGAAAAAGTAACCCTGTATATGAGAGAACCTTAAGAATAACTTAAAAAATAATCTCAGGTGAGTGATGACTGACGGCACATTTCAAAATAATTAACATATTTAAAAATAATTGAACAGCATACAATGTTATTAAAGGTTGCAATACACTTGTTCAATTATTAAACTTATTTTTAAATAGCTCAATAACAGTAAGAGTTTTACTGCAATTCTGAGTAAAAGTTATCCAAATTTACTTATTATGTCTACAAGCGTTTAACTAGAGTGCATAAACGCTTATTGACAGGTAATTTCGTAAACACCAAACTAAAAAAAATAAACCGATTTCTCCAGGATCCCATCATCGAACTCCGACTTTGCAAAATTGACCAATTACATTCTTCAAATTCGAAACACTGTGATGCGGTCTCATTGGCCGAGCTCCCACAGCTCCGCTCCGCTCCGCGACAGTGGAGCCGCACCTTTAGTGCCAACAGAAGGAACCATCGCGGGGTCATATCCGTTCGATTATTAAAAATTAAAATCAGTTTACGATTCTCAGAGAAATCGAGTAACATACATAATAATCGCCGGTTTGAGACACAACCAAAAATTTCCTTTAAGTTTTTTTTACAAATCGTATTTTATGTGAAGGCTCAAAGTCACCCAAAGGGCAATGGAGAGGGCTATGCTAGGAGTCTCTCTGCGTGATCGGATTAAAAATGAGACCATCCGCAGCAGAACCAAAGTAACCGAAATAGCTCTCCGAATCGCTAAACTGAAGTGGCAGTGGACGGGACACATTGCGAGTAGAACCAATGGCCGTTGGGGCGGGAAGGTTCTTGAGTGGCGGCCACGTACCGGAAGGCGTAGCGTGGGTAGGCCCCCCACAAGGTGGACTGATGACCTGGTGAAGGTCGCAGGAGTCCGCTGGATGCGGGTGGCGCAGAACCGGTCATTGTGGCAGTCTTTGGGGGAGGCCTATGTTCAGGAGTGGACGTCTTTCGGCTGATATGATGATGATGATGATGATGTATTTTATGTCAATGGCTTAGAAAACTATTTGCTAAAAAATGTTTTACCGACATAATTGGTTCTGCCTCTAAACCGATGCTATATAAAGGTGCATTTAGACCAAACGAGCATTCGCTCATTCTATCCCCCACTCTACGAAATTCGTTCGCTACACAAAACGTGATTCGTCGAAATTCGTTGATTTCGTAGAGTGGGAGATAGAATGACCGAATGCTCGTTTGGTCTAAATGCACCTGTAAATAAAAATTTTGTCGAATTGCGAACCTCCTCCTTTTTGGAGTCGGGATCTGATGATATTATCTTGGAGAAATCGGTTGACCTCGGTTTTTTTATTTGGCGTTCATTGTGTTTTTGTTATGGTATTCGTCTGTAATTCGCTTGTGTTTGATCGTCCCTCAATATCAACTTATTTTAAATTTATTGTAAAAAGTTTGGAAATCTCTTAAAATAAAAAGTGCGATATAAAATTATATAAGTATCTTGCACACACAGTTTCAAGTAAGCGCAAATTAGTTTTAATTTTTAGAGTCTTTTCTAAGAAATACATATCGGGCCTGTATAAAAAGCTCTTATAAAATTAGTTTTCCTTCAAATAATAAATATACTCACTTATAACCGTCCCCAAGCACTGACGCAAAAAACTATGGATCCTCATTTTGATTTTTTAAATCACTTTATATTTATTTATTCACTTAACACTAACATATAAATAAACTACCATAACAAGTACCAGAGGTACATAAGTGTTACGTAGTTGTCGCCCGGCGTAGCGCTAGATGGCAAATAGCTTAGTGCCTCAAGAACAGCCAATTTTTCCCCATACTGTTATCACTGAGACCATTTATATCTATCTTGTACTACGCACCTATCTCTCTCGCACGGAATAATGATTGAGATAACTTATTGTGCGAGTTTATGTCACAAAAACCGGCCAAGAGCATGTCGGGCCATGCTGAGTGTAAGGTTCCGTAGTTATTCAAAAACGGCTGGGCTGATTATGTTCGAAAGTTTTATTTAAAAGTATTCTACTTATAGGCTCACTATTCAAAAGTTAGAGGGGGAAACACAATTTCTTTTCTTCTGGAGCGATTAGCTCCGAAAATATTGACTTTAGAAAAAAACTTTCTTATACGACCATTATTCTTTTTAAGAGACCTATTGAATGATACGAGTACCTACTCCACACTAAAGGATTACAGCAAATAAATTTTGTATGCGATCAACAAAACGCACTTACATTTCTTGAATTTACCTATTTTGTTACCAGCTTCCTATACATTTTGGTAACAAAAACGGAACGTGGTGGATCTTGCTCAGAATCATTAAATCTACCAGCCTACCAATACGTAATATACGAATAAACGTGATACGAATGTACTTTTTTTTTAAGAATAGTACTACTACTAAAGCGGCATACTTACTTGTTTATTTTGCAAACCACGTGCGCCGCCGGTCACGGGTGATTTGTTCGTTGTCAAACAACTATTATTACTCTGACTTGCTGTAAATTGATCGGGACATTTAGTGGTCGCCTGCGACCATATATAACATGGACGTCTAACGCCAGCTCAAAAATGCCCCCGAAAACAATTGTTCAATTGTGCCAAGATGGGCAGGACATAGCGCCTTTCTTAACACCGCGCATATTTTCGGCGCAACATCTTTGACAAATGTTTATAGAATATAGCCAATCAAAACTTTGATGGACCAATCACAACTATTTTTAAGTTTTTATAGGTTGACATCTTTGAGTATTTGGACTCAAAGGTTGACATTTGAAATTCAGTACCGTGATGCATTGAAGAGATGACACTTGTCAACCAAAATTCAGGACCGTTTTTGAAAGGCAACTTAGTATGGCATGCGGCTTCTATGTTTTATTTGTTCGTGGGTGGTCGGGAATTGTCTTACTAGCTTTTATATTTATTCGACTTCGACCCATTGGAACTAACTGATTTAAAATGGTAAATTAAGAAGAAACACTACTAAAAGGAAGAAGTTGAAGGAGTCTTACCCCCTTATTCATAAACGTCTGCTAACTTAACAAGCCGCTAATGATTGTTTGTCCCTTTCGGTCTTAAGAATGTGTCCATAAGAGCAAAAGAGCAATTATCAGCAGCTTGTTAAGTTAGCAGACGTTTATGAATAAGGGGGTTAGTCCATAAATATGGAGGAATTCATATAAATATCTACAACATCGTTCAGCCATTTATCGCCCACTGCTGAGCATAGGCCTCTCTTCTAGTACGCCACTCTTGGTCCTGAGCCAATCTAACCCAGAAGTGTCCCACAATGTTACGAATGTCGATGTCGTCGATCCAACGAGCTTACGACATTCTTTATTTTCAAATTCATTTAAAAAATTTAATTAGTTACACGGCATTACCGTGTGGTGACGGCAGTAAGAATACATTTGTCACCACCCCAACTCCTCCTGCGGGTGTCGTAAGAGTCGACTAAGGGATTGAAGTGTCACTGACCATTATTTGATAAAAGATGATGATGGGCAGTAGCGTCATCATAGTGGACATATTACTGCGATCGCCAATCGGCTTGCCCAGCGTAGCGATTATGGGCATTTACCTCCTAATGCGTCTATACTATACGCGAAGTTAATAGGAGAGGTCTACGTCCAGCAGTGGACTATCATAGGCTGATGATGATGATGATGATGATGTGACACGGCAGTGTCTACTTTATTTGGTGGATAAGCTTCACCATGAACTGCCCTTGCATTTTTTACGCGGTCTTACTTTCTATTCATCCCGTTCATACTCGCGTACAGTGTGCCTATGCCTACCAAGGGCTACCGCGCCGCGGCGAAATTGACGTTTCAAAATTTTCGATGTCCCTAAATGGAAAACCATTTCGAGATATACGCATGTAGATCACAAAAATATATTTTTTTAAATTTTTTTCGCAATATTTTTGTTAAAAATCTTAAAAATAGTTTAAAGGGGAAGTGACGTCACGTAGCTGATTCAGAGCTGCCACTATAACCAAAATAATCTTGTGGTTGGAATGTCTTTGGTGTTTGGCAGTGACATTTGACACTTTTTACCGATTTTCGTCGTTTTCTTATGTGTATGAAACATAACATGTGACGTCATTTAGCTGATTTTTGACGTTTGTAACTTACGCTCTTTCTGCTCGAAGTAGTAATAAAAAGGGAATTTCGCACTAAAATTGCATTTTTTTTTGGAAAATGAAAAAATGTGGCTGTGCACATGGAAATGTACCTAGTCACGGCATTTAGTTACAGAGTTACATGAGTTTTTGTCGAAGCGGGTGAAAAAGTGCCAAAATGGGTTTGAGCTATAA
>JALPQI010024691.1:0-13905 GCA_025490895.1 Thaumatotibia leucotreta
AGCACTGAGTGTGCCCCTTATACTGCCCACTGTGTCCACTGCAGCTTGTCTTCCAGTTCCGAACCCTCCGGATTTGCAACGTTTCGCGCAGATTGGTATGTTCACGTTTCACGTCTGTGTATAGCTGCAAAGTGACCGCCATTTTCAATAAATGACCGTTATTTATTATAAGGGTCAATCACTTTTTTTGTTGTTGTTATTCTGTCACATCACCCAGGGGACAACAGTGGGATAGTTTGTTAGAAGAAAATATCATGCACACTCTACTATCATGATGAGTGGATGACCCACCTTGGAAAGGCCACATAACTGTTAAAAAATTTTAATGTTTGTCAATTTGAATGCTGCTAAACTGTATTTTACAGACAAACGGGTCTTAATCGCGTAAACTTACCTACGTTTAATTATATCCTGACGTTTCGGGCATGACGTTACACCCGTGGTCGCAGGCAGACTGGCGAGAGAATGTATCAACACCTTGGAGCTAAACTGTGATTTTAAGGGTGACCCAGGAGAACGTAACCATGGCAACGAGTGACATAAAAAAGTGATTGACCCATAAATGACTGGTCATTAATGACATCCAAGGTATACGGCTTGACTTAGAGCAAGACGATTCGGGGGAGACCTTATTTTTGGCTGACGGTAATTTCATGTTCCAGTTCCAAATTATTAAATTACCGATGTTCTTGCAGGCAGTCTGATTCTCCTTCTGTGGTTGCTGGCGTTATTCGAGCCTTACGGACTGAGGCTGCGTCACGTGATCTCAGGCCACTACCAGCCTGAACGGGCTAAGGCTCGAGCCGTTTGGCTTTATTATCACATCATAAGGACTAGAAGTGAGTTTTTGACATACCCGGACTCTCCCCAAAAGACTGGACGAGCCGAAGATTGGGGGATAGTCGACGCCCTAGCACGACCTTCGAAATCCGTTGAATTTGTCGCTTTAATAACGCTTTAATGACGCCTTGGGGCCTATTGAATTGAATATAATTATACCTTATACCTAATATTACAAGCGGAGGTCTCTTTCTAGTACGACAGATTGAAAAGAGATTTCCGCTTGTAATATTAGTTGTAATTTGTTATGCAATAGGCCCTTGGTTGGAGTGACAGAGACAAGTCCTCGAAATTTACGAATTTTGAAGTTCGCGGCTACCGCAAGATATTCAATATGACAAAACGACGATGACGATGGAAAGAACGAGTACTATGTTAAAAAGATTGCAGATCCGCTCTGGAGGAGACAACTACAAACCGTCTATTTGGCGGAGAATTGCAGCAGCGGGCTCCTAACGCGCCGTAAAAAAGAAGTAGGCAAGGATACGTGATGTGATCAGCAACTGAGTACAAAAATGTGGTTTGGTAATAACCTTCTCACCCCCATTCGTAAAACGGAATGACACAGAACAGACAAAAACCGTTTTTTTTTTTTCAATATCATGTGAATTCATGTACTCTGGTCCGCTACATGAAGTCTGAGTAGAAATGGGACTGGGAATTTTGTGGTTCAGTTCAGAATATGATTGACAATATGAGATATACTTCCAGGTTGTTTCCTGAAATATGCGAGAAGGAAATTACATAGACAATACAAATACACTTCGGAGTCGAAGCTCACCTTTAAAAATTGGCTAAATAATTGTATACCGTAAGTGTAATTTAAATTATACCCTTATATAAAAATAGCTAGGTGTTATATAACCCCCTTATTCATAAACTTCGCCTAACTTAGCAAGTATCTTCTCTTCTTCTCTTATGTATCGTTTGTCCCATTCGATCTTATCAATATGTCTACCTATACTATCAAAAGGAACATACGATACATAGCCTTGCTAAGTTAGGCCACGTTTATGAATAAGGAGATAAGTCATCTTACATACTTCATCAGCCTATGATAGTCCACTGCTGGACGTAGGCCTTACCTTTTAACTATGCGTATGGACGCATTAGGAGGTAAATGCCCATAATCGCCACGGTGGACAAGCGGATTAGCGATCGCAGTAATTGTGTCCACTATGATGACGCTGCTGCCCATCATCAATCTTTTATCAAATAATGGTCAGTGTCACTTAAATCCCTTAGTCGATTCTTACGACACCTGCAGGAGGAGTTGGGGTGAGGAGATAATTATTTTATGCGATTTGGAGACCCCCCCCTAATTCGACAACGTCCAAAATACTGGACAATCTGGTCATGGTCTTTGACCCCTTTGTGTATTTTTGTCGAACCAGAGTTATTGAAACAATTGAGTGCTAAGGAGGCTTGAATGCACGATCATCCCTTATTTTTGTCATATTAAGGGTTAATCATATCGTCCAGCGAGCCAGCGGCCTAAAACAACAATAGGTCCTCGGTCTTACTGGTAAAAAATACGTTTCATACCAGGTGGCAGTGTCTACGGACTTTATTGGGAGTAGGACCAACGGAGCCCCATTGCCTGCTATGCTATACAAAACACCGCCAGGAAGATCTTGATCGGCACCTTAAAAGGTACCTTTTTCTTTTTTGTCGGAGTCGGGAATGCCTTTACGCATCGTTCCGCCGGCCGCGGGAAAGCCATAGTGGAGGGGTACAGTCAGCATCAGAAGTCACTATGCACTCGAGGTGTCCAAAGAGAGGTTAACATTTAAACTTTCAAAAAGTTGTTGACTGTCATGATAGTATTTACTTGTGAGCGCCTAACAAGTCACAAATATCTTAACAGTCGATTTTCATTAATTTCTTAACATACAACACATCATTGATACCTCAGCTGTTAAAAAACCACTGGTATCTATGCAGTCAATAAGGCAAATATATCTGAACAAGAAGGAAAAATAGACGTTGTATGGTACAATACAAATATGGTTGAATATTGATTGAAAAATAGCTATACTTATTTTAAGTAACTGTTTTGACAATCATCGAAAGCAGTGCAGTCTTGTCATCACATACATCTATCTCACATTTTTCTCTTCAACCATTTGACAGGTGCTTCTTAGTCAACTTTAGGATAAATTATTTACTTTTCTCTTTTTACAAGCTTTTAGAATTTAGTCTCAACTTAGTTTTCAGTTCCGTTGTCTATGATCGAATCTTGCAAGTTAAATTTGAACCATTTCCTGATTTTAGATTGAGCTGCTTAAATTTGATGACAATGCAATATTATTATGACAAAGAGCTGATCTGATGGTGGAACTGGAAGGTAGCCATAGGAACTTTGTAATGAAACAACCAAACCCCATTGTGTTTGGGTTTCTTAGACTCGTCTCGATATGTGTAAGTTGGTCGTGGGAAGTAAAGCACAGTCAGCGACAATACTTTGTCTTCTTCTTCCTGCTTTTTCGTTACCCCGGCTTCTGCCACGGCCAGAGAGCCTAGGGCCCGCTTTGACAACTAGTCCCAAGATTTGGTGTAGGTGCTAGATTTTTACGAAAGCGACTGCCATTTGACCTTCAAACCCAAAGGGTATACTAAGCCTTATTGGGATTAGTCCGGTTTCCTCACGATGTTCTCCTTCACCGAAAAGCAACTGGTAAATAATGTCAAATGATATTTCGTACATAGGTACGGTACATAAGTTCTGAAAACTCATTGGTACGAGCCGACAGGATTTGAGCCCACGACCTTCGGAATGAAAGCCTTACCGGTGGGCCACCAACGCTCCTCCAGTGAAAAAAGCTTGTATGAAACATTCAATTTTTGAAAATAAAATGTTTTATGTTTGTTATCTGTTTCATTTCATTTTATTTTTCTCAAACTTGCAATGAAATATACGTTACCTACTGACGTCATATTTATTTATTATTTTTTTATTTATTTACCTTCATTTATTAGGTACCTAAAATATGTTATTACAAATATAAGTCATATTTCAATATTCTAAAGAAATGTATCCATTTTGAATAGTTTGCCATAACCTGAGATAGATGTATGCAGTGACAAGTCTGCACTGCTTTCGTGAGTTGTCAGTCAGTCAGACGTCAAAGCAATCCTTGTCACATATGGATCAAATATTCTTTATAAGTTATAACCAGAGGGATAAGTTATAACCTCGGAGTCGACATTTCCAACGATGTCCAATTATTCCCTCTGGAAAAGCTACGCTGGCATCAAAAAAGCTCGGTGTACTCAATAAAGCGAGGGGATACTTTACTCCGGGGCAAAGACTTCTGTTATATAAGTCGCAAGTCAGACCCCATATGGAGTATTGCTGTCACCTCTGGGCAGGAGCACCTGTATACCAGCTTGCACCCTTTGACTCGGTTCAGAGATGAGCTGTCCGAATAGTAGACGATCCCAGACTCACAGGCGGTATTGAACCCTTAAGTCTAAGGAGAGACTTCGCCTCCTTATGTGTGTTCTATCGTCTGTACAATGGGTTGTGCTCTGAAGAACTGTTCGACATGATGCCAACGTCCACTTTTCATCATCGCACCGCTCGCCACCGACTGGGCGCTCATCCTCACACCTTGCAACCTAAATGGTCACGCACCGTGCGGTTTCAGAGGAACTTCCTCCCGCGGACGGTCCGTCTGTGGAATGAGCTGCCGAGGTTTTCCCGTTGGACTACAGTATGGGGTTCTTCAAAAGAGGAGTGTACAAGTTCTTATTGGGTCGGCAACGCGCATGTGACACCCCTGGGGTTGCAGGCGCCCATAGGCTACGGTGACTGCTTTCCATCAGGCGGGCCGTATGCCTGTTTGCCACCGACGTGGTATAAAAAAAAACGGGCCTATTGTGAACCACGAACGATGTTTTGCCTCTCTCTTTCGCACTTGCAATGTCGAACGTAAGTGTGACAAAGAGGCAAAACTTCGTGCGTAGCTCGCAATAAGCCCTCAGGACCGCTGCCGCGAAATCCGAAATCATCAAATCGAAAGAACTTGTCATGGTCACTCTTATTATACCCTAATTGAAGTGACAGAGAAAGTTCCTTTGCAGCTGTTCAGCGGTAGGTGCCGAAGCTAGCTAGGAAAATACGTTTGCCATTTGGATTACAAAAACTGCATTCAACGAACTAATTACAGAATGAAAAATTACAGTATTGAAAGTTCATCATCATCATCATCATCATCAGCCTATCGCAGTCCACTGCTGGACATAGGCCTCCCCAATTTCACGCCACCGTTCTCGATCTTCGGCTGCTCGCATCCAGTTGAATTATTGAAAGTTATTCACATAAAATGTTGGTGCTTAGTTACCATTGAAATAACAACTGCTAAGCAACGGGTGGCACCTTGGCTGCTGACGTATGTGATTGGCAGTGCGTGTAGATATTAATGACAACTGCTTAAATTTGAGTGCTTAGTTACCACTGACTTTGTAACCGTTATTGACATTGTGATTAAATAACCGTGTACGTGTTAAAGAAAAACTGGAATGTTAAGATATATGTGACGAACTGAAAGCGTATGTGAAAATGATAACTTAGATGTTCATATTTTTCTGACGATTTAAGTGTACATGACTTCTTGGACACCTTGCCCGCTCAGGTATATCTGCTGCTGACTGTATGTGGGACTCATCCACTCTTTACCCTTATCTTAGTGAGAGGGGGAGAGCTGGCCGTACCCACTAAACCCCACTCCGGCGTTTCACCGTCTAAGACCTTTTCGAAGGCGCCATGGGATCGCGAACATGTCACCATGATGCCCTCCGACCGCCCCGGAAAAAACTCATTCCACAGGGCACAGTATCCTACCGGATTATTGGAAGACATTACCACGTCTATGAACTATGTTCTGTTTTTTTTAGGTGTGAAACTCCGTCTTGCCCGGGAGTCTATTGCACCCGATGTTTCATGGACATCGGACAGTTATGTACAATTTGCTATTCACCCGAAGACTACGGAGACCTTAGCGATGTCAGTCTAGAAAAGTAAGGAAACGTCTAATATAATATGTGATATGTGCCTCGGCGAATGTGAGTCGGGAGTTTTAATTACTTTACAAAAATAATTTTAGGTTTACGTCCGACGACAGTGGAAGCGACGATTATACTGATAATGATGATGATAATGTGCCTCTAATAAGAACTAATGTAAGTAGCAAATAACTTATAATTGTATGAAGCATGAAATTGATGAATGTTAGTTAGTAAAGCGTAGTAGATATACTTGTTATTTATGGTAATTTTATTAACCTTGATGAAATAATGATTTTAGTCATCAGTGTTCATTCTGAACTGTATCAATATATGATCGACTAATTTGTAATATTTTTCTAATGGCAGAATTATGAAATAGAAGAAGGTGAAAATGTCACACACAGTAATCTTAAGAAGAAAAATGGCCGTCATAATTTTAAAGCAGAAAGTAGAAATAACAATACAGAATCATCGCCGCTTTTAGCATGCGATTATTTAAATAAAGGTTACGCTCAACGAGAAATAAGTAAAATAATGGATTATAAATCTTTTGGCCTACCAATAAATAATGAAGTTACTCCAATCATCAACAGACAAAACAATCTGGATGGTCAAGGGCATGGAATGCATAAAATCGATCACAATAATAAACCCAAAATTGATTTATCTTCAGAAAAAAATAGAATGGTTCCAATGATTTTTAAGGATACAGAAATTATAGTAAACGGTATAACATTCCCAAAAACAAAACTTAGTAATATTATAAATATCATGATGCTTCTAACTACGAAGGATGAAAAGTGTGTTGAATCCCAAAATATAGTCAAACACAAACCATTTGAATATCTAGTAATGGAAATGTTCCAGCCTTGGCATATATTTAAAAAAATGTCACTAGCGAGACAGAGTAAATACACAAACAAACGACACTTTAAAAAAAAAGAAATCAAAGAACTTTTCGAAAAGGATATTCAGCTTCTATTTAATAACTCAGTGTTCAAAGAGAAATTGAGTTTTAAGGAATCTCTATCAAATGTAAATTTACAATCAGACTTCAACTTTAAGAATTCTGAACCTATTCTTAAATCTGGTCAAAGCGCACATGATAATAAGGAACAGATATTGACAAGACCAAGTAAACATTTGTGGTCTACCAGGCGCAATGCAAAACGTTTCTTGGACATTAAGAAATCTATAAGTAATACCGTAAAAGAAAGATCAAACAGTTTTAGAATGATTTATAATGACCACAAGATAACTTGCAAGAAACGAAAACGCATGACTAAAAGTCACCCAGGCTTCGGGCTTATATCAATGGTCAGTAAAATATTTAGTAAGACATCGATCGATCCAGTGATATATCATTCTATAGACGACACACTAGGAGAACATACAGGAGATAGTACAACGGTAAAAATGAAGACACGTTTAAAACAATCTCCACTCTTCACAAAAATGTTTGGGGATAATCTAAAATCTGCTAGGCAAGAAACCAGGTGCAATTTTAAAAATAGTATAGATAATTTAAGCACCACAGCAATAGGTGGAACGCATGACATAGAATCAGCTGATG
This sequence comes from Thaumatotibia leucotreta, assembly GCA_025490895.1. Taxonomy (NCBI): domain Eukaryota; kingdom Metazoa; phylum Arthropoda; class Insecta; order Lepidoptera; family Tortricidae; genus Thaumatotibia; species Thaumatotibia leucotreta. The sequence continues at coordinate 7,424 of JALPQI010024691.1, forward strand.
AGAGCAGTGATGAATATACTTCCAAAGAAACAGTCGAAGATCACGGTCTTAAGACGCAAATTAACGTTAATCAGAAAACAGTTGCAGTGCAAACAAGACACGAAAAGAACAAGGCACTTGGATTTTGGAGCAGCCTTCGACTACGAAAACGAAGGACTCGTTCGCCAAATTTATTTTCCATCAAGCTGAAAAACGAACCATCGTTTTATAACTTTTTTACAAATTATAAAAGGAGGAAGAAAGATCGACATAATGAAAAAGAAACTGCAGTTAAAGCAATTCGTAATACTCACAATTACAAAGTACCCTGTTCTCCTAAAGAAGATGAATCATATAGAAGGATGGCGAAGTTCAATGGCATTATGGATTTAGAAAATAATGAATTTATGTTAGAACCTGTGAGTATATGTATATCTATTATATATTTCGTCGCTTAAGCGGCAATTACACTTCGTCATTCGCCTAATGCGGTCGCCGAATCAAAATATAAGATTGCCAGGCAATCGACATTGTTTGAATGCTGCGAACGACAGTGTTATTTCCGCATTAGTTTAGCTTTTTATCGGCGCTTTAGTATAGTAAAGTTATAATTATATCATGTTTATAGGTCTAATTATAAAATTAATATTTTTTTATATATTTTAACTTAGGAAGAAGTAAAAAATACGAAACTCGAAGATATTGATAGCTCTAACGACTTACGGATTAAGAAAGCTGAACTAAAAGCAAAACTAGTGGATGAAACTAATAAAAACAAAATAAGAGAGTACGAAGTTCGGGCAGCTCAGGAATTGCTCATTTTATGTACGTATTTTTCACCATTGAATATTTTTAACCTTTTAACCACTAGATTTTTTGTAGAGCGTGTCGGTTTCAGTTCTATCTTAGTTATCCTCTGATCTAATGTCTTTTAATCAGATTACAGTGGTTAAAAGGGAAATTGTTTTAATTGCAGTAAGATAACACCTCATTTTTAAATTATTTTTGTGTTACAAAATGTACCCTTCCCGCAATAGTATTATATGTGCCATATGGGGAACGTTTCATAGCAATTCTATCTATGCACTACTAATTTAATCAAAATATACACAGACCCACTACACGAATACGGAGCCTATGAGTAATTATAATGAACTAAATAACTAGACTACTATCATGTCATATCTACATAAATATCCAGGTTTCCAAATATTCATTATGGCTCTAACACTGAAGACTATTTGGAGTTTTACTCTTAGAATTGAACCCTCTTTATTAAGGAAGTGTATTGCAATCGGACTATTTCGAGTTAATCGAGCTACAAAGAAACTCCTACTAAAACTAGAGTTTTATGTCAGCTTCCTAAAAATTTATTTGTAGTCTAACCAGATTTAACTAACTAGTCTATGTGATTGTAACTTCGTTATAAATCCATTGACAGATGACGACAAACACAACCAAAGAAATGCTGCGAAAATTGCCAAATTAAAGAAAACATTAAAGACAACGTCGGAAGCGCCTGGCAACCAGAAAAAGAAAAAACGAAGGCGAGTAGCTTTTACTGAAGGGTTAATAATGCAAGACACAACGTCAGAATCAGAAGTAGCACCGTCAATTCATTATGAATCCGGCCAAGATCTGCAGCACGGGCTACAATATAGACATCCACCGTCGACCTATTGTAAAGCTTGTCTACATGAAGCCCAAATGGAAAATGAAACAAGTCAGGGTTGTCAAACAGAGCCTGATCAATTTGAAGACAGTGAAGAATCTTTAGAAATAACAAGTGAGTCTAGCTCTAACATACATTTCAACCCTGTTTTCATAAAGGGAGAGTAGAACTAAGAAACGAGGAATCGGCACATCGTGTTGGAGGTCTTATCTGGTCATTGGGCATAACATTAGAGAACCCTTAAATAATTCAAATAGGATCTGCCAATAGGTACAGTCGACGTCAAAGATAGCTTTACGGTTTAAGTGCCAAAAATATATTTACACCACTTTATTGCCTTGATATTAAGGTCGTGTAAATATATTTTTGGCACTTAAACCGCAACGATATTTTTGACGTCGACTGTACAAACTCGAAGCTGAGGGCACGGTTTTGGTATCCGCTTTCGTCTTCAATGTAGGTACTTGGTGATGTAGATTCTTAGTATATCTATGACATCTAGTTCAGTTTAAGTATGTTATTCACATGTAGTCTCTATGATGTGGTAGTAAACCCACACTGCTCGAGACTTAGGCAGTTTAGGCTGGTAGTGAAAATCTCGCCACGCAGCCCAGATCGTAAGACCCGAAAAGCGCCAGCAACCATGAAGAGGATGAGACCTGCAAACAGATTTGTAACTATCAGAACAGGAAAAAGTGAAGTTTTATCTCTAGATCCTAGCAAACAGCGCCATTGTCGATCAGTAGCCATAGGAGAATCGGATAGTCTGTGATTGGAAGAGAAAATGAAGGCACGATAAAGTTACTTCTCAAAAAACTACACTTATGGGAAATTTTGTTACTTGTCCTAACTAATAAGGCTTAACAACTACAGAGTGGGTGAATCAATTATTTTTATGTATTGGTTACGGGTTTCCTGAGTCACGCTGGTTTTATGCAAAACTAAGCTAGTTAAATTATGCAAACATGTTTGCAGGTGGCCCAAACATGGACAAACTTTACTATGGAACCGACATCCGATTCGAGGAAAAAATCTGATGTTCCATACATTTCCGCGTACTAATTTTTTAGGATTTATATGGTAATGGTACATCAGATTATTTTTTTCAAATCGGGTGGCCATATCATAGTAAAAGTCATCAATATGACCTCAGAACTAACCCCCTAAGCGGTGAATAAAACATCACTCTATATACAACTATACGTATATATAGTTTCCTTTAAATTCATTGACAGGTGACAACAGACACGAAACAAGGAAAAACAGAAAAATACCCAGCCTTAGTAAAACACTAAAAGCAATGTCGGACGTGACGAGTCACCTTAAGAAAAAGAAAAAACTAGGGCAAGTGGCATTTACAGAAGAGGTAAAAATGCAACTTTCAACATCAGATTCCGAAACAATTAAACGTTTAATTTGTGAATCTATCGAGGACCTGAATCATGAGCCCACTGTCCACTGTGAAAACTCTGATGAACTCTCAGAAGATAGTGACGATGATCTCCAATGCCGGAAAAAGGATACATGTCAGGATTGTCGGGCAGGAAGTGTTGAAAATGACAGCGAAGAATCTATTGAATTAGCACGTGAGTCTAACTCTAGCATAGAACTCGTCCACAAATGCTTCCATGAATGGAGAGTTACGCCAAAGAAACAAGGAATGTGTCAAAGCTGTCAAAGTAACGACTCTTATTCAAAGAACTGTATGATAGATCGAAACTTCCAGGTTACAACTGGTGAAAAGCTACGTGATTCAACAACTGTGCAGACGTCAATAACATCGTGAGTATGCCTACCTATGTTTTATTAGGGTATATTTTATTATTTCGAATGTCAAAAATGCCGGGTAATTTCGAAAGAAGGCACTTGCACAGCGTAATTACCAGTGATCTTTCCATGATTTTCGGAATTATCCCAAAGCACGTTACAAAGTACAGTGTTACAATACATTGATCAATATTCTATGTTTTGATTGTTAATCATTGCAGTATCGACAAATTTAACAGAACTCCAAGAGAATATATGTGCCATTGTAATAATATTTTGAAACACGACATTGAACAGGAAGCATTGACAAAATTGAAAGGTTAGTAAAAATCAATGCTTGAATTACTCATTTTATGTAGGTACCTATATTTAACATATTAAAAACAAAATCCTCGAATTCACACCTCCTCCTTTTTTTAAATTAGGTCAATAAATTTATTTACATCGAGTTTCGCTCTGGATGGTTAATTTGCCATTTAGAAAATCGTTGAACAAATACCTAAAACGAGAAACACCACAGTTGATAAGTCATAAGTCTTTTAAAGTGATGATTGATGATGTGGTTCAGAAACAGACATGGTCTGAAGCAATCAGTCATGGTAGGTAATCGTGATGACTGCTTGCGTTGCATAGGGGTTGAAAATTCCTTAACAATTTAAGCGCATCTGCAATTAATACGCAAAAAAAACCGAGCGCTTCAAGTCACTACTGCTTATCGTTCTAGTTCCAGCTATAAGATCACTCAACCTACTGTCTGGACAAATCCTCTTCTATTATCTATGCATATGGACCCATTAGGGGGTAAATGTCCATAATCGCCACGCTAGGCAAGCGGGTTCGCAGTAGTGTGTCCACTATGATGATGCTGATGCCCATCATCAAACTTCAATAAATAAATTGTCTGTTCAATCCATTAGTCGACTCTTACGACACCTACGGAAAGAGTTGGGGTGGTGACAAACGTCTTCTAACTGCCGTCACCACACGGCCCGCTAAAAATTTAAATTAATTTGATTTCTATTGTACTTTATATACCAGAGCTGTGGTGTAACTGTGAATGCCGGCTCCAAAAGAACCTATCTCGAGGAGCCACTGTAATAGCGAAACATGTGGAAACCCAGATCGCGCCATCGTCTCCTAAGTTAGGTATGTCCTGTTTTTTATTACGAAGACTACAGTATAATAAATAGTACTAACGTATAGATGGACACTAGGGTGCTTCTTATTTTTGCAATTTTGTAGGATGTTCGAACCAATATAGTAGTCCGTGGGCTAGTCGGCCCGAAATTAGAAAACGGTATAATTTGGGGGTACCAAGTGTCCTTTTTACAGTAGTTAGACATATTCATAAGGATGTTAAAAAAGTATGATAGACATCTCAAAGTGGTAGCTAATAGGCATACGGGCTATTTCAAGATTTCCGTTGTATGACAGGTATGATTAAAATTAGGAGGTACAAATTTTCCTTTTCACGGCTGTTAGGTCAGCTTATAAAAACGTCAAAAATGCAGGATTGCCATTTATAAGTGCTACCTAACAAAAATGGGGGCCAATCAAAGATGGCGGATCTCAAGTTTTACAAAATGAAGTATATCTCGAGAACTATTAAATATATCTAATTACTCTCTTGAACAAAATTAAAGGCATATCTGTAAGCTTCATATTTTGCATATATACCATATTGCTAAAACCAACCAATAATTAATTATGACCAAATTTATGAAAATTTCGTGATTTTGATTTTTTTTGTGTCGTGTTTTTACATAGTAGTCATGACGCTAGAAAAATTAAATATTTTTTTCAAGATAGTGTATTTAATAAGCTTTAATTTGATGTATATAACTTGTTGGCGGTATTAAAAAAAAAGACCCATAAAAAATATTTAAATTAATTGTAGTCATAATCCACCGTATACTTAGTGATTTAAGAGGCGATGGAAGTGCCACTCGTAAATAATAGTGCTTATTTCAAATAACCAAGATTGAAAAATATAAAAAAATCGCCTCTTAAATCACTAAGTATACGGTGGATTATGAGTATTATGACTACAATTTTCATTTAAATATTTTTTATGGGTCTTTTTTTAATACCGCCAACAAGTTATATACATCAAATTAAAGCTTATTAAATACACTATCTTTAAAAAAATATTTAATTTTTCTAGCGTCATGACTACTATGTAAAAACACGACACAAAAAAAAACAAAATCACGAAATTTTCATAAATTTGGTCATAATTAATTATTGGTTGGTTTTAGCAATATGGTGTATATGCAAAATATGAAGCTTACAGATATGCCTTTAATTTTGTTCAAGAGAGTAATTAGATATATTTAATAGTTCTCGAGATATACTTGATTTTCTAAAACTTGAGATCCACCATCTTTGATTGGCCCCCATTTTTGTTAGGTAGCACTTATAAATGGCAATCTTGCATTTTTGACATTTTTATAAGCTTACCTAAGAGCCGTGAAAAGAAAAATTTGTACCTCCTAATTTTAACCATACCTGTCATACAACGGAAATCTTGAAATAGCCCGTATGCCTATTAGCTACTACTTTGAGATGTCTATCATACTTTTTTAACATCCTTATGAATATGTCTAACTACTGTAAAAAGGACACTTGGTACCCCCAAATTATACCGTTTTCTAATTTCAGTCCGACTAGCCCACGGACTATAGGAGCTCTTTGCTCTGCCGATTGCAATCTTCTATGGGGCACCCTCTCATTTTGTTATTTGATAAGTACCTAAATCATATTTGTTTTTTTTTTTAATTATTATAACCCGACCCCTAAGTCGCTGCCGAAGTAATAAAAAATTGACTAATCATTTTGCCTTTCTTGAACTTCTTACTAAAATAAGAAGCACCCTAATGGACACGACCTGCCTGCCTCCCACTGAAATTGTGGCCCCCGCTCGGGTGGCATGTCTGATATCACTCACACAACCATACAAGAGCGAGCACTGTGCGAGGGGACTGTTGGCAAGCTAGCATACGGCTCGCCTGATGGTAAACAGTTGCCCGCCCTATCGTGTGGATGCAACTCCAGGGTATCCACA
>JALPQI010024694.1:0-16623 GCA_025490895.1 Thaumatotibia leucotreta
TTTTCGAGGCTATACATAATTACATATCCGGAAAGAGCTACCAACTATATCATGCGCCAGTAGAAAACGAAAAAAATGTAAACAAACCTAAAATCTTGACCGAAATCAAATTGTAATATACATATTTTATTAAAATGGACATTGTATAACAATATAATTTAAGTGACGTGTAAAATGTATACAATTTTATCAATAAAGTATTTTAACCTACCAATAAATCTACGAACGTGTTTCATGATATGTGTCGAAGACGTCAAATGCTACGGAAAGTCAGCCATATTTGTTTTTTTTTATTCTACTGCCGAATGCTATCTATCGTCGTTTAATTTTAACATTAAATTGGAAAAAATCATACTTTGGCTTATTGGCATAACTGAAAAGACCTACCAACCACCTAAGTGGTTTTCATTTATGTCAAATGTTTTAATTATCAACCCTTCAACGGTTCTTAATACTTTTTAAACCTTATTTCTTCATCCTTAAAAATGTACGTAAAAAATGAAGGTCGTAGTCCCTTTTCGGCTAAAAAAACAGATTTTTTCCTATAAAGGTTAAAAAAACATCATCATTCATAATGTTATTCCTCCCATATCCATCACATAAGCAATAAAGGAATGTCACAGAGAAAGTATATTTAAAATTCGACTCTTGTTTGACTGGGAGATACTCGTACCTAGTCTTTTATTGACGATATTAAGGTACTTTCACACCAGCTGCGCACGGAATAGCTTCAACGCACCGTATCTACACCTTTTTAAGGTTCCGTAGTAAACAGGGAAAACTTACAGTTTCGCCATGTCCGTCTGTCTGTCTGTCCGCAGTACAGCTCAGTGGCCGTCAGTAACAGAAATTTGCAATTTGGTTTATGTATACATATCAGTTACGCCTGCAAAATGGTAGACTTAAGCAAAATAAAAAATTGGTTTCGGGACCTCTCCTACTGGTAAAGTGGTATGATGCTTTTAATTTGATGTAATCCTGTAGTGTGGAGCATAGACGAATAGGTTTTTAAAAAAAAATAAAGATACTGATAGAAAGTTTTTTTCTGAAGGTAATATTTTCGGAGATAACCATTCCTTGAATAAAAAATAATAGTGCCGCTCTAACTTTTGATCCTTGGGACTTTTTCGTTTAATATGAAAATATAACAGAATAGAAGGCTAATAGAATACTGTAAAATAAGGCTACTTCGCACATAATCGGCCCAGTCGTTTTTGAACGACTACGAAACTCTATACTGAGCATGGCCCGACATACTCTTGGCCGGTTTTTTATTTATATTATTGACGTTATTGTTGCAATCCATTCACGAGCACAAAAATAGATTTCCATGAACCAGTCCCATGCATGCATTTAGAAGCTATTAGAGATTATATGGAAAAGACTAATGGGTTCTGGTGATGAATGTTTGATGGAGATTATTATTTTCATCACACCTATTCGGTAAGTATATCGGGCGATGCGCGCCGTAGATGCGTCAATACACCCTAGGGCTGTCAAGGATTTTCATACAACATTACGTCGCACTAGCGCGCCGCGCCGAGATTTCGTTTATAAAAATGACAAATTTAAATCATCCCAGATTGTGAGAAATGATTCAGACCATTTTAGAGTAGTTTTGTGAAAATATATTGTTTTATTAACTTTTTTTGCCTCACAGGTATGATGAAAAACATTGTATGTGCCACAGGCGGTACAAGAATTATGAACTCGTGTGAAGCAAAGCCCGTGCCTTTTACACTCGTTCACAAATTCTTATTTACCGCCCTTAATACACAATGTACTATTAAGTGTCTAATTTAATGGAATAAAACACGGTATATTGTAATTTTTTCCCTTCCTTTTGTCCCTTCTACCAAGAAAGTCTATGAGCGGACACGTAATGGACCCTCTCAGTCAAATTAGGGGGGTTGCTCACCATTCGGTGATGCTATTCTTATTTAAATGACGGCGACGAATCGATGGCTCTGGGGACCAGTGTAGCATCATTAATCAGAGTTTCTCTTACATATAGTCGTCACTCCTCAAAGCCAAGTGGGTCACATCATCAGCCTAAGGGTCTCACCAAACCAATCGAGGCGGAGTCGGCTTTCGCCGAGTGTTTTACACCACACTATTCGCATTTAGCCGATCGGCCGTCTCCGCGGTTGAACACCTGCGTTAAGCAGTCTCACCCTACTTGCAGCCGTAGAAACGCTCGATCGGCTGCGATTTGCTACTGCAACAGTTGTAAAGCGGCGGTCGGCTCTCCCGTGCTCCGTCCTGCCGTCGAGACGTCAGACAGCACGCGTACAGCCGCTGAGTCCGACGAACAGATAGATAGGACAGCGGGTGATCGGCAATCGTAAATCTCATTTTTGGAGACTAGTTGTTAGTAACTAGTTTGAAATTGAACAGACGTGTATGATTACGACAGTATTACCTCGTGTTGTCAGATCTATTGCGTATTTAATGAGGGTAATAAATCAAATGAATAAATACAATCGCATCAGTAGCTACTTCGGCCGTCATCGGCTCTTTTCGGCCGTCGTCAGCTATGTTCGGCCGTCGAAGACGCTGAACGGCTTCCGCCAGCTCTGACCGGTCCTTATCGTAGGTACTCGGCCGTGATCGGAGCCGTTCAACTATTTCCGGTACCGTACGGCGGTATTAGGAGATTTAGGAATGCAAACGTGTGCGTTAGGCTGCAAACGGGGTCGTACGAATGCGAACAGCTTTACGGCAAGACGCCGTTTTCCCGTCGAAAGACGTCGTTTCGCGTGGGCCGAGCCGATTACCGATGTCCTCGCTCTTATTACGTTGACATAAAGCTTTTTCCGTACGCGATTAGCCGAAACGGCGTCGACTAGTTTGGTGAGACCCTATCTCAGTCCACTGCTGGACGTAGGCCTCTCTTATCAACTATGCGTACACTATAGACGCATTAGGAGGTAAATGTCCATAATCGCTGAGCAAGCGGATTGCAATCGCAATAATGTGTCTAATATGATGATGCTGCTGCCCATCATCAATCTTCTATCAAGAATGGTCAGTGACACTTCAATCCCTTAGTCGGTTTTTAGCCTCACGCCAGCCTGCTTCGGTCCACTGCTGGACATAGGCGTCACCTATTATATTATTGTCACCCAAGCGTCATGGACATGAGTCGGAGGTAATGCTCATAATTGTCACGCGGGTTGGCGATCGCAGTAGTGCGTATGATGACGCTGCTGTACAGTCTGGCAAAAAAGAGTAGAAATTAAAAAGTAGCAAAATCGTAGTGTCGTCCCTTTCAAATCAATACGCGTGAGAAAACGGGACGACACTACAATGTTGCCACTTTTTAATTTCTACTCTTTTTTGCCAGACTGTAGGTACCTAGTGTTGAAAATGTCAAAAAAAAACACAAACGTCTTTTCAGGACCGTTCGGAAATTTAGTTTTTTCGGGTTTTTATAGAAATAATCATAGTCACTGTCGCTGTCACTCTTTCCATCTATTTCAATTGACTTCTCCTTGCTTACATCGCGTTCTCCTGGTATAAATGAAAATAAGACCTAATTCACATTGGTTTACTTAATGAAAATTAAAGTGGAAACTTTCATTGGTTTCTTCCGTGATCCGGAAAAAAACGAGCTGCTTGGAAAAAAACGGAATTTAATCAGGAAAATTTCAACGCTACGCTGCCAAAGCAATCTTTAATAAATTAATGGTCTCATACCAGCGTGAGGACGAACCTTGAGGTCATATTAAACTGGTCCCATGGCACACCCTCTCACGTATATCCTTAAGGAATAGGGAGGTTCTAAATAATCACAAGCTCGGCCTCCAAAAACATGCTAACCGAATTATCAACCCTCCCTTCGCTCCTTGGACGGCCAATGACTTTTGAATTGATACAATATATAAGGAATCTCTGAAGGGACGACAAGGAGGCCTACTAGAGAAACATCAAAAATTATGGTATCTTTCTGTCACTTCAATGAAAGCGTCATTGGAGTTTTATATTTTTTGGACCCACGGATCAAAAGTTAGGAGATATTTTTTTTATTGTGAAGCGTGAAGTAAAAAAATTTTTTTCGGGTGTCGTTAGAGTCGAGTAAGGGATTATAGTGTCACTGATACTCGTTTAAATAAGATTGATGATGGGCAGCAGCGTCATCATTGTGGACATAATAATATTACTGCGATCGCCAATCCGCTCGTTCAGCGTGATGGGGCATTTACCTCCTAATGCATATACACGCATAGTTAATAGGAGAGGCCTTACGTCCAGCAGTAGACTAGGCTGATGATGATGTTTGTGTCAAAGCAGACAAAGTATAATTTCCATACACATTTCTTCAGATTTTGCATTATTTCACAAATCCATACAGTTCACATCAGTAGTTATCAAAAACTACAGCGTAAGATAGAGTTTTTTTACTCTCATGGAAATGGTTTTCATATTTTCACATATATCTATGCCACATTCACCAAGGCACCAATAAAAAAACGATGTAATGTAACAAACATGAGTTGCCTGTGCATACATTAGTTTTTCATGTACGAAATTTGTTTTGACCAAACGAAGTTTATTTTAAACCTTATTCGCTCCGAATAAAATACCTCGTAGAAGCCAATTGAGATACGACGTTTTGAACATGAAGTTAATATAGAGGCCTTTTTATAACGAAAAGCTTTCGGGCGTGTTATTTACCGCGAAAAGTTGCTGCCACTTTATTTTTAGGTTAGAACTTAGGCAGTTCTAGATTTTCATAAAGGGTTCTTTATCATTTTCATAAAACTGCGAGTACATTCTTTGCATGTTTATTATAAGGTTTTATTTCATTTCAACTGACATCAGCCGAAACTTAACTTCTGTTTCAGGTTGCTAAATGCCTCCTTTAGTGTGTTTGTAGTCCCTAAGTACCTACTCCTGTACATACTTCTACCTGTTTATATTCTAGGAGAATGTGTTTTATTGTTTCCTCCTCTTCCATGTAGGATCTGCACACCACAGGTGTAACGTTACTATATATTACTATATATTTCAAAAGACACTAGTTCAAGCTTTAAATAAGTGCATTCCTAAGAAAACTAAAAAAAATAAATTAATACTTAAACACACATTTTTAACTCCGGGCCTAAGATTGTCGTGTCGTAATAAAAGACTGCTAAAACCAATAGTATCATCATCTAATAATGTTATTTTACGAACCTACTATAAAAAATATTGTAAGATACTAAAAAAATCTGTGAATGTGTCTAAAAAACTGGGTAACAAATATATATTTCGTAATTCGGTCAATAAAACGAAAGCCATGTGGCAAATAATAAACAGAGAGACAAAGAAAAGTACAAGTAAAATAAAACGAAATATTCAAGTTAAAACGCTAGAAAATAGAACATTAACTGACCCGAGTGAAATTGCCAATTTTTTTAACAGATATTTCTCTTCGGTTGGAAACTCTGATGAGATTCATGTTTCTAATAACACGAATAAAAAAACCTTAACGGACTCACTTACCAAATCATTTTTTCTGAGCCCCGTCAAACCAAAAGAAATCCTTATGTCATTAAAAAGCCTTAGTAATAAAACTTCTTCAGGAATTGATGAGATTCCTCCTATTTTAATAAAAAAATGTGCCGAAATACTTACTATGCCTTACACCCAATTAATAAACCAGTCTTTCTCTGAGGGAGTGTTCCCGGACGCGTTAAAAATAGCTCTAGTAAAACCCATATTTAAAAAAGGAAAGAGTACTGATGTAGCTAACTATCGACCAATAGCTCTTCTACCAACTTCTGCGAAAATATTCGAAACTGCAATGATGAAACGTCTCTACACCTTCTATGAAAGGTTTAAAATTCTTCATGACGATCAAAATGGCTTCAGACAAAATCGTTCTACGACATTGGCTGTATATAAATATGTAAAACAAATAATAGACACTATTGATAATAAAAAATATGCGATAGGCCTTTTGCTCGATATGAGTAAGGCTTACGATAGAGTCAGTCATGAAACTTTGTTAATGAAACTACATAAAACGGGAATCAGGGGACTGCCCCACAAATGGTTCGAATCTTACTTAAGTAACCGCTCCCAATATGTAGAGATTGAAAGCACAGACTTTCAGACAGGTAAAAAACAGTATGTAAGGTCTGATAGAGTCCTTACTACTTGTTCTATCCCTCAAGGCAGCGTTTTGGGATGTTGTTTATTTCTTGTATACATCAATGATCTTCCAAAAATTTTAGATAACCATAGTATACTTTTCGCGGATGACATCTCTATAATCCTTCCGTGCTCTGATGTCCTTGAAGTAGAATATAAATTGAACATGACTTTGCAAACAATACTAAACTGGTTAGAAACACATAATCTTAAACTAAACCTAGAGAAAACGAAAATTATTCAATTCAAACCACATCAGAAACAATCACTACCAATTCAGTATAGTTTTAATGATATAAGGATTGATTCAGTTACCTCAGCCACCCTACTGGGAGTAGAATTGGACACCCACCTGAACTGGAAATCGCATATCTGTAAATTATCCAATCAACTGTCATCTTTTATATACGCTTTCCAACACCTCAAACGCGTCACAGACTTTGATACGGCTCTCACAGCCTACTACGCATATGCCTACTCCCGAATGTCTTATGGTCTAGTACTGTGGGGACAAAGTACTGATGTAGGAAAAATTTTTATTCTTCAAAAGAAATGTGTTAGAATTTTAGCAAACATTGACCAAATGGAATCATGTCGACCTTACTTTATTAAATTTAAAATACTTACCTTAACTTCTATGTATATATTTGAATGTAGCAAATTTATAAAAAAACACTTTGAAATGTATGCCCCAATAACTGACATTCGAAGAAATAACAGATACCTTAATAAACTTAAATTGCCTTTCTCTCGAATGAAATTGGTATCAATGAGTCCTCATCACATGATGATAAAGATTTATAATAAGCTACCTAACTCATTAAAAAGCCAGGAGAAAATGAGTGTATTTATAAGTAAATTAAAAAAGTTTCTCCTAACTAAATGTTACTATACTATAAGTGAATATTTTGAAGATAATTTTGATGATATATGAAACGCTGTTTTGCATGAAATCATGGCTATGTAACAACTATTATAGATATAATATTAAGATATCTAATTTCCTGATTGCTGTGCCCTTGCAGGGTGTCACATGTTCTTACTTTACCTAACAATCCATCTTATGTTAATGTGATATGCAATAAATATTTGACTTTGACTTTGACTTTGACTTTGAACGTCATGCCCGAACCTTCAGAAGAATGTTAAACGTAAGTTTACGCGATCGCTCCCGACCCGTGTAGTGCAGTCATTCAAGCATTATTGCTCCGAATTTTTTTACTGTGAACCGAATTGCATACAATTTTGGAATTATGTTCATCTTATCCTTAACTTCAAAAGTGAAAATGATTTGAACTCCGCAACCACCCTGGGGGTGGTTGCCACCCCTTCTCGGGGGTGAATTTCTTTTTTTGCTAAATAAGCTCGAATATCGATAGAAGGCCTAATTTTAAGCAAAAAATCATCCATAAAGTTTTTCAAAAAATCCAATAGTTTTCAAGTTATTGGCAATTGAAAATTCGCAATTTTTCCACGTTTTTCATCGGTTTTTTGCAAATATCTTCAAAAATATACATTGTATCGAATTTTTTTCAGAAACGTAATTGTAGCAGGTAAAACAATGAGCAATTTGGTTTTTTATAAACTATTCTAAGTGCAATATTAAGCTAGATATTAAAGATCAAAACCGTTTTTTATTTTGTCTGAAATTTAATCGATGTGGTCAATGCCATCTGGCGGCGAGCAGATGCATTTTATGCATTCTAATACAAAAGGGTTTTATAGTGCTTGAAATAAGCTTTAAAATGAGTACTATTAACAGCCTTTTGCACGTAAAATAAGTGAGCTGTATTGCAAATAAGGGGAGCATCTAATGTTTTTTCTTTTAAATGAATGGGTTTCATAAGTGCCATTTCCACCAAAATTAAAATTAATCGTATTCCGCCTAGAATTAACTATGAAGAGCTTGATAGATAGTATCAGTTTGGCTGCTTCAGAACACACAGTTTTCAAAAAAGTCACGATTCAAAAAAATAACTAAATTTAAAATTTTTAAACATCCCACTTTCTTTTCATAATATCTCAAAAATGACGACAGATACGCATAAAAGTGTATGGAATAAAAATTTACGTATTTTTCTGACAAACAATTTATTGTTTTTGTTTTTTCTGTCAAACATAAATTGATGGAGTTGTGATTGTTTAAAGAGCGCGTGGCAGCGCAATCACAGCCTCTCTTAAGCCCTTTAACCCTTCACCGTTTTCGAAAACGTTTTTTTACTATATATTGCAATGAAGGATGTTGTAGCTCTCTTAATTACCTTTACAATGGTTTTTAACCAACTTCAAAAAAGGAGGAGGTTTACAATTCCACGAAATCTAATGTTTTTTTTTTTATGTATGTTCCCCGATTACTCTAAGACGCGTGGACCGATTTAGAAAAACTTTTTCTGTTTAAAAGGGTATATACCTTGTAGTTGGTCCCATTGTCATCGGGTCCAGATCTGATGATGAGATCCTGAAGAAATCGAGGGAACTCTTCAAATGTTGTAGGCACACATGACATTTTTCATTTATTTTCGAAGACTAATCAAGTATTTACGTCTAGTCATGAACGTCTTAAGTTGGTGATCTGATGATGGAAGGTACAACTCCTTAGCGATTAGGTGTTGGGGGATAATTCTTTAAATATAACATTTTTCGTGTATTTTGAAGCTATTTGTGTATTCGCCTTTAGGTGGTCATCGTTTCATGTTGGTGAGCTGATGATGAAAGGCTCAACTCCTTAGCGATAAGGAGTTGGGAGGTATGTCCTTAAATTTAACATGTTTTATGTATTTTGGAAGCTAGTCGAGTATTTGCCTTTAGGTGGTCATAGTGTCGTGTTGGTGAGCTGATGATGGAAGGTATCTCTAACTCCTTAATGATTAGGAGTTGGAGGATAATTCTTTGAACTAACAAATTTCATACATTTTCGAGATCTATTCAAGTTTTTGTGCGTAGTAGTTATCGTTTCATGTTAGTTAGCTGATGAAGGAAGGAACAACTCCTTAACGACTAAGAGTTGGGGGATGATTCTTTTTGAAGGTATTCGAGTATTTGCGTTTAGGTGGTCATAATCTCATGTTGGTGAGCAATGATGGAAGATTGACATTCCTTAACGTGTAGGGGTTGGGGTATTATTCTTGGGGTATAAGAGTGTGGAATAATATTTAAATCCTTTTCATTTTATCAAAAAAAAAAACACATTTTTTGTCAAGGGTTAGTTTTCAAGGGTTAAAAGGGGGTTAACAATGTGATAATTATTATAGAGAATATAAAATATTATTTTCTCTATACTTAAATCTTTTTATGTCATAGGTACCAAAGTATTTTTGTGATTTTTTCAATTTAGGGGTTGTTTGCAAGGATTGTAAGATTTTCAAGGGATTAAAAATGATTTTAATATGAGGTAATTATGTTAGAAATTACTTTACGATTTCACCACTTACTATTAGACATGTTTTCTAGCGATAAAATGGCTTAATGTAATTTCTTCTATTAAGGGGTTGTTTACACCCCTTAAAAATAATAGGCGGAGTTCAGATCATTTTCACTTTTGAAGTTAAGGGTAAGATGAGCCTAATTCCAAAATTTCATGCAAATCGGTTCACAGTAAAAAAAATCGGAGGTAATACCGTATTTTTCGCTTCAATGACTGCACTAGTGGTCCAACCGCTATATCCAACTAGTTTAGTTGGGTCACAGGGAAATAAAATTATCCATAGTCCAACCGATTGTACTACGAGGAAGTTAGTTTACCCGTGGTCCAATTGGTTGTACCATGGTACACTAAATTTATCGGTAGTCCAATACTAAAACATACATTACTAGTTGGACAATTGCCCCTCAGTTGTACTACAAGTATGGGTCATAATTACATTGACAGTAAAAAAAAGTAATCAGACAGTTGAACCACGGATAATTTTACTTACCCGTGGCACAATCAGTTGGACCACGGGTCGGGAGCGTACGCGACTAAGTACCGTTGGTCGTGTCACTTTATTTTATAAAGTGATAATCGTGAAAGTTTAAATCAATATAATTGTCACTGCACATCACATTAAACTCTATTTCAGCCACAGCCTTTCACAGACATCCTACCTAGATAGAACCTAAATTGCTTCACTTCGAAGCCAAAGGCCTCCATAGAACCGCCACTTAGCCAGAACGACGGCCATTGATGCGCGTTCGCTCGTGATAATCGGTGATTGGTCACTTGATAGCTTTGACAGTGACGTGGTGGGGTAAAACGACGTAAGTCCAAACCACTGCAGGCCTCGCGAAGATGCCATTCTGTAATCGTATACGATAAGCGATAGGTAAGTCACGAATGTATAATATACAGGGTGTAATCGTTAAGTGTGGCCAGGCCATAATTCCGTATATACAGGGTTACTTTTTCACCGGTACAATAAATTTTCCCACATATTTGGTATCGATCTTATCTTATCTTATTTGCGGGGCCCTTACGGATACACTTCGACCCATTGGGATCTTTTGTGTAATTGCCCCCTGTTTCGCCTACCCCAGGGATTGTTCTATCAACTCAATATGTTTGAGGATGGACCCTAGCGGTAACGTTTTGACCTCCTTCGGTTCTAGATAACCAGTTCCGAAGTCTTTCATCCTTTGTCTGGCGTGGGCATGACATTCGCACATCAAGTGTTTCATTGTCTCTTCTTCCTCGCCACACATTCTACAGTCTATGCTGTCAGAAAGACCCATTTTGGCCAAGAGAGTTTTGACCCCAAAGTGTCCCGTAAACACCCCCGTTATGAGTTTGAGTTGTCTTTTGCTATATTTCCAAAGCTTTTTGCTCCAGCCCGAGTCTACTTCGTGCATAAAGAGCTTTGAATACCTGAGCCCCGTTAGATTGGCTTTTTTAATGGTTTGGCTTTCATGGCTGTTTTAATGGTTCCTTGTGAGAGTCCTACAAATGGTTCTGGTCCTACAAAGTTGTTTGTAGAACCCCCTCTAGCAAGCTCATCTGCATTTTCATTGCCAAGGAAGCCCTCGTGCCCTGGGATCCATACCAGTTGCACTTTGTTTCGCCTTCCAAGTTTGTTCAGAGCTTGGATGCCGTTGAATACTAGTCTAGAGTCTACTTTAGGCGCCGTAAGGGCCTTCAGTGCTGCTTGACTGTCGCTTAATATATAGATATTCATACCTTGGGTCTGTCTATCTATAATCTCCTGTGCACATGCAATAATCGCGTAGGTTTCCGCTTGGAATACAGTCGCATAGTTGCCCATACTTACACTACCACGGTAGTCGTTTGCATAAATGCCTGCGCCCGTACCGGATCCAGTCTTGGATCCGTCAGTGTACCAAATAAGGTCGTTCCCATCAGAAATTGGTGGCTGTAGACCCCCCGCCCATTCGACTCTATTATGAATTTTAGTTTTAAAATTCTTTTGGAAAACAAATTTGGGCAGCATTTTATCACTACCCATACTTGTTAACTTATCCATGTAACTGTCTAGTTCCATGCTTGTATGTTTGGTCTTTGGCATGCTATCACTCCATAGACCCAAGATCTTGAGTCTTTGCAGGGACTTGCGTGCCTCCGACTGTATAACCAGGTGTAGCGGCGGTAGGTCCAACAGTACCTCTAACGCCGCCGTTGGCGTTGTTCTAAACGCGCCTGTGATTGCCATGCACGCTACTCTTTGTAATTTATTCAGAGCATCCTTGCATGTACCCTTTGCAGTTCTTGGCCACCATGCCAAACTACCGTACAGAATGATAGGTCTCACCATCATAGTGTAGATCCACCTCAGTACTTTAGGGTTTAAGCCCCATGTTTTGCCATATACCTACACATACCAAACACTCTCAGTGCTTTGGTTATGAGGAGGTCTACGTGCCTTTTCCAGTTCAGTTCTCTATCTAGTGTCATACCTAAGTATTTCACTTCGCTGGACATATCTAGTACCCTGCCATAGAGCTTTAGTTGCTTCATGTTAGCGAGGGTCTTTTTCCTGGTAAAGGGTATTACCACAGTCTTCGCCGGATTAATGGAGAGTTGGCGACTATTACACCAGTGTTCCACTAGCTTCAGCGCTCCATTCATGATTTCCGATACAGTGCTTGGGAATTTCCCGGTGACTAGTATCACTAAATCATCCGCGTATCCTACTGTGTACAGAGGACCTTTATTTAGCTCCTCCAATAGTGAATTCACTACTAGACTCCACAGGGTTGGTGATAGTACACCCCCCTGTGGACATCCTTTTGTTGCCGTGGCTAATATTTCATCTCCCATGAGGGAGGATTTTATTAGTCGTATTTGGTATCGATAATAGATTACATTTATCAAATAAAATTGACATTTTTTTTTCATTTATTATTAATTTATCCTTCATGCAAATGAAAAATAATGGGTCTACTAATGATAAGATGTCAACGGGGTGCGGGATGCAGAGGGCGGCGGAAAGGGGTGAGCGACCTGCGCACGAGTTGGCAACATAGCAGTTACCTCAATCTCGGTGACTAGGTCAGGGACGGTCAGTCTCACGGTTGACGTAGGTATGTACGCATGCGCCGCATCGTACTACCTTCAGTCGGAAATTGCTCGTACGAAATGGTTCGTAGTTATTTTCTCATTGGGGAAAATACAGTGGCAGCCCAGCGGCTATACGCTGAAGAAAGTGTGCCCCGCCTGGAAAATGCCAGTGTTATAGCTATGGCCAGCCAGGTCAACAGATTTGACCCCGTGTGACTGTTTTTGTGGGGTGAGGGTAGGCCCAAAATTTAAAAGACTTAAAAAATCTAATAATAAGTGCATTTGATGAACTTAAAAGTGAGAACTACAGACTTGTGTTGGGAAATATCGAAGGAAACATTCAAAAACGGGCAAGTGTGTGTTTAGATAACCACGGCCAACATTTTGAACACTTGCTTAAGTATGTGAATTAATTAATTAGTATAAGAAATGGACCCCATTAATCAGGTATGTTTTTTTTATTCCAATCATTGTGCATAAAGTTGATTTCAAGTGTTTAAATACGCCTCAATGAAGAAAGTTTCTGTCCTTAGTGCAAGTATGAAGGAAGATTCGGGATCAAGTAAGATTTTTTTGTCAAGTCATAATCATAAGTTGATTATCACCGCCGCTTTTCTAAGCCGCCATGCCACGTGCGATGACGTTGTAAACAAACAGTTGCCAGTTCGTGTGTTTTGCTAGTTATGTACATTGATAATGCGTAATGCGTCCAATTTTCTTATTAGGTTTGCGATAAGTTCAAACATCGGTATTTAGTTTTTTTGTTCTAAAGGGGGTAGTAACAAAAAATGCTAGTATTCTGTAACTTGGACTACTATTACGTATGTTGATTTTTTGTACTGGTGAAAAAGTAACCCTGTATAACAGATATCAGAAAACTTCCAACTGATATCGAAAGTGCGTTACACAATGAGTAAAATTGCATTAATAACTTTTGCTAAATAGATGGAGTAATATTAAAGATACTAAGTTAAAACGCTCCCATACATTTAGTATGACGACTAACCTTAAAAAACGTCGGGTGTCATAACAAATAAAACTGTTAGAGATTCGTTATTTGTACGAATACATTGTAATAAAATAATAATACTGCCGTTTATGAAATATTTAATGTCAACATTTATTCTTAAAATAAATAAATAAAATAAATAAATAAATAAATAAATATCTTGGGACATCTAACACAAATCGACCTAGTCCCACGGTAAGCTCAATTAAGGCTTGTGATGTGGGTACCAGGCGACGATATATATTAATAGATAGATACATATAGATACTTAAATACATAGACAGCCATGACCAAGGAACAAACATTGTGATAAATAAATACACAAAGAATGTCCTCGCCGGGATTCGAACCCGGAACCCCCAGCTTCGTAGGCAGGGTTACTACCAACTAGGCTACGGAGGCTTAAATAAAAAAATAATCGTATTAAACTACTCTTTGAATGAACGGTTACGTTCTAAATGTATGGAAGGGTTCGAAGTGAATATTTGAGATATTTCTGCTTTTATTTCAAAAAGGATTAATGTAATTTTATTCGTTGGGTAACGTACTTTCGATATCAGTTAGAAGTTTTCTGG
Organism: Thaumatotibia leucotreta; assembly: GCA_025490895.1. NCBI lineage: Eukaryota > Metazoa > Arthropoda > Insecta > Lepidoptera > Tortricidae > Thaumatotibia > Thaumatotibia leucotreta. The sequence goes on from JALPQI010024694.1 coordinate 14,210, forward strand.
TATCTGCTATATTAACGGAATTATGGCCTGGCAACACTTAACGATTACACACTGTATATGAAAGTGACAGATTCGAACGATACCATTTTCATACATTATTATGGTCACATGACTTATCGCTTGTCGATATTACTTGCGGCTTTTTAAATTACTGGGATATAGTTGGGATTCCATTGGTTACGATAGGTATTATACAGATAGATTGTAATAAATAGTATAATTTCTGACTCGGAAAGAGACTAATAAATATCATTGGACTTTCTTACACGTATTTCAAACCCGTGGCTTATGATGGTCACACTTTTATCAGACTACTCGTCACTTTTGCACGTGAATAATATTATACTCGTTAGAACCTGATGGATACACGGCACCATTATAAAGGCGGATTCAGGCCAAATGCCCACTCTACGAATTTCGTTCGTTACACAAAAAGTATTCGTTGATTATGTAGAGTGGGGGATAGAATGAGCATTCGCTCGTTTGGTCTAAATCTACCTTAAGCCTACTGGTCCCACGGTAAGTTCATTTAGATCTTGTTTCTAGGGTACTAAGCGACGATATACGTATATAAAAGGAACGTAAAATACAACCATTCTTAAGGAACAAAATATTTTAGTGGTAAATAAATACACAAAACGATAGCCTGCCCGAGATTTAAATTCGGGATTTCTAGTTTTGCTGGCTCGTCCTACTGACTAAACTTACAGAAGCCTTCATAAATGTTATTTTGGGTGGAAAAGGGGTGCCCAGAAATGAGACACAGCCGATATCTGAAGTGCTATATTGCGACTGACACGACGGTAGCCGACTGCAACCGGCTGACATAAGAAAACACATCGACCCGATATCTTAAACCTAACAATAAAGCTATCAAAAATGTAGTCTTTAATCATCAGCCTATGATAGTTCACTGCTGAGGCCTCTCCTATTAACTATGCATGTAAACGCATTAGGAGGTAAATGCCCATAATCGCCACGCCGGGCAAGCGGATTGGCGACCGCAGTAATATGTCCACTATGACGACGCTGCTGCCCATTATCAATATTTATCAAATAGTGGTCAGTGGCACTTCAATCGACTCTTACGACACCCGCAAGAGGAGTTGGGGTGGTGACAAATGTTTTCTTACTGACGTCACCACACGGCATGTGAATGTAGTCTTACCGAGGGGCCGCACATAGTGTGCCACTAAGAGGGATAGACATAGTCACTTACTACTAAGAAGATACTTGTGTGTGTGGCACTTAGACTTAGCATCTAACACACACACACACACAAAAATAGTGGCACAGTGATAAGGACGGACGATTATTGTTCCTTTTCACTTCCACTAGTAAAAAGTTTCATAAGACCATCCCTTTCGTTCTTGCTATTATTATTACGTTGTCAAATCCATATCCATATTCTAAATCCATGAGTCTTACTTAACACTAAAATAACTAGGTTTTTTTATCTTTGTACAGTCTATTACAACTTTTGTTCAGGAAGAACTTTCGCTCAGTAACTTCGTTCTAAAAATAGGTAGCACTAGTTCTTGTAAAAACTTTTGCCATAACCTTTCGACTCGCAAAGAAACTTGCCCTTAGGGATTCAGTATTTAGTTCCTGTCTTCCGAAGTTTACTCCAACTTACAGAAAACTACACCAAAATATTACTAGACCCGACTCAGAAATATAGCAGTTCTCTACACATAGGCACTGGTCTCACCACGAGCTACTAAGCTATGAACTATCGGCTATAAACACGAACAAAAGATACGCACTCCTATGTAAATAAAAGAGACACGGCGATACTAGCCCAGCTATCAGCTATCACCACCGGGCGAGTATCGCCGTGTCTCTAGCTTAGTAGCTCGCGGTGAGACCAGTGCTGTAGATATGCCATTTCTGGAATTAGAAGCATACCTAGGTATGCTATATATACCTAGGTATACCTAGATATACCTACGTGGGCCATTTTTGTTCAAAGTCATCGTCCCTCATTTTTATTGGTTTTGGAACTTTTAATGTGATTTCCACTTGGGATCACGAGCTCTTTCGATCCTAATGGGAGAAAATTTTTGTCCCAAGGTATTTTTCCATACCGTTACCATTTTTTCATAAATATTGTATGGCGGTAACGAAATGGAAAATTCGAAAAGGTACATACATTATAACTTACCATTTCGTTACTTTTTATAATATCATCATCATCAGCCTATGATAGTCCACTGCTGGACGTAGGCCTCTCTTATTAAATATGCGTATAGACGCATTAGGTGGTAAATGCCCATAATCGCCACGCTGGGCAAGCGGATTGGCGATCGCAGTAATATGTCCACTATGATGACGCTGCTGCCCATCATCAATCTTGTAAAATGGTCAGTGACACTTCAATCCCTTAGTCGACTCTTACGGCATTTTATAATAAT
>JALPQI010024695.1:0-12793 GCA_025490895.1 Thaumatotibia leucotreta
GAACAAAAACATTAATAATGCCTCCTTAAGTAATATTAATTGCAACAACACAAAAAAATATGAATACTCAAGGGACTGATACATATTTAAAATCATAGGCAAGTAACAACTTCAGTACAAAATCTGACACGCTCGGTCGCCACACAAATGAATGAATTTGTTTCTTCTATCCAAATCTAATTCTGTGAGCGTGACAGAGTGGAAACAAGACAACGAAAAGAATTTTGACCCACATCTGATGGTAGTATAGAACACCAAGAATAAATAATTCGATGGTCGAAAAGCCTCACCGCAGGTCTCCTCATCTTCAGCGAACATGTTGTTGTGAGGACACAGGGTCCTTGATATGTTGGTGAACTGCTCGTAGCTGCCCGGTACTTCTACCAGCATCGGCAGTTGCCATGATGATACCCCTGGAATAGAATATATTTATTTTATTTTATTCGGATATGAAACAAACGGTCATACAAAAATATTCATACAATTTCTTCACTAGAGGTAGTTTCCATTATTTTTTAACAAATCTATGTACCTAAAAAGCACAAACAGAGCATTCCATGGGCTGTCCAGTACAAACGCGTGTATATTTCGATAATTTGAGTTTTCTTCCGAGTTACCTATTAGTTAATATATATATTTTGAGCAATTTTTGACTTTTCTAGTCACGATCGAGAACTTCGATAAACCCACAATTTTGAGAAAAACCGTGTTCGTACGGGACATCGGTGGACTTTTTCGTGGAATGCTCCAAAAGAATACCTACTTCTGGACATGTGTTAGATTAAGCAAAAAATTGGCTTTACAAGAAACTCAAAGATTTGCGACAAGGAATATGTCGAATAAATATTGTTAATCACGACATAGTAATACAATAATTATTCTATTTCAATAAACTTAAATACAAAAATACAATCTTATCTTATATTAACACTAGAAACAAACATAAGCTCGCAGTGCCCGCCACTCGGCTCCATAAAATCAGGAAATCATTCATGGGTAATTGTGTAAGGTTTTATAACAAACTTCCAGTAAATATAACTAAACTTTCACTCAATAACTTTTAGAATTTTGTAAAGCGTAAACTTATATCTAAAGTATTTTCTTCGGTTACCGCGAGGATTACACATGAAATAAAACTATGACATGAGTCATCCGCAGACCACGAACCCTATAAAGTGTTCGAAACGTCGGAATGAAGTTAAAATTAGTTAATATACGCGAGTTTATCCGTTTTCATAGTTTTATTTTATATCTAAAGCTTATTATACACAAGACTACGTGAATGATAAAACACCGTTGGAGTAATTTAGGTTTCAATAATTACTTTGTTAAAGTCATTAAATTACAATAATTTACGCTTGGAGACCTTATACATCTCCAAACGTGCATTACAATAATGTTATTCGATTTATTTAAAATCAATTTTATGTATTAGTTTTTTTTTAATGCATGTTAGTTGTAACATGTATAATTGTATATACCATGATTATTTGAAAAAAAACAGTCCCGCCAAGTTTTTTACCGTTTCTTCTCGGGGTCAGTGGTGTAGGGTTAGAACTGGAAGTAGTTATAATTTTATTTAACTTGGACCATTCAAAAGAGTTTGTTGCTATTCCAATTTGAATAAGGAATCCTTTGACTTTGACTTGACGGCTTGTGTTAAATTGAATGACAAAATATAGTTAAATATAATTAAAAAAATTCTAAACACTAAACTCTCTTGAGACTCGTTCATACTATAATTACATTTCGCGTGGGTTATTCACTTTAATTGGAAAAATGCTCGACATGTTTCGCTACGCATACGAGGAGCTTCCTCCAGTCAGCCTCCGTAGCCTAGTTGGTAGTGACCCTGCCTACGAAGCTAGAGGTTCCGGGTTCAAATCCAAGGCATTATTTGTGTATTTATTTATCACAAATATTTGTTCCTTGGTCGTGACTGTGAATGTATTTAAGTATCTAATGTATCTATCTATTATATATATCGTGGCTTGGTACCCGGCGCATCACAAGCCTTAATTGAGCTTACCGTGGGACTAGGTCGATTTGTGTAAGATGACCCAAGATATTTATTTATTATTTATTTATATCCAGCATTTTTCGACTTAAAAACCAGAGTAACCAACGAGAAACATAATTTTAGAAAATGTTTAATAAGAGACACGGAAATGATGAACTATTGCCTTATCTCTTATTTACAAGGAAAAACAAACATATTCTATATAAACCCTGAGTTATTATTATTACTAGCAAGGATCGGACAAACGCCCGTCATTTTTAAAACATAACCCTTTTCCTTACAGTAGAGACTTCCTTATCTTATGATGTCAACTTATTTTATTCATAAGATATTATTTTAATAAATAATAACACTATCACTATGTACAAACAGCAACACTCCTAACTGACCATTAAAGACAGAGCAGAGAGAAAATGAAAGAGATAAATATATTTATATTATGTCAACTTCAAATTAAATAATACACGGGAATGTTGATTGACGCAACTTGGTCGAATAATACAAATCGGGTTCCGAAATCTTATGAGACTGGTATCACGACTTCTGCCGAACTCTGCTGACCAATGGAGCGGGCCTTGCTACGGTTAACCAATGATCGCTCGCGGTTTCTTCAGAAGGTGACATTACCATAGTAACGTAATAACAAAAACGTTTAACCAATGATTGATGATTGATTTTCCGGAAACTGACGTTACTATAGTTACGTTAAATATAACATCCGCTTTAGTCCTGGAGACGTCAATCTAACTTCAGAGCCGGTAATTTGACTGCTTAGCTGCTATGTAGAATTTTTCGTTCATTTTCCTTTCAACGGCTGTCACTGTCAGATATTTTTTCAGAGTTAGAATTTCAGCCAGAAACTATCAAGTCTCTATTAAACATTTGTTTGGCTACTGACAGATTAAAGGTCGACTGTCCTATAAAGGTAGACTGTCCATTTGTCCAACGTCTATCTACCCTATTGCCACAAAGGTTACATAAGTATTCAACTAACGTCAACTAAGAGATGTGACGAATGATAATAAAGACAGCAATAGCATTTGTCTCTGTCAATGGAAAAAATAATTTAAAATTGCCCGATAACATGGCTAATTGAAAAAATATCTTGACTTGAAAAAATACCTCGCCTATTAATGTTAGATAAATCATGGCAAGCCGTGTGGTGACGGCAATAAGAATACAATTTGTCACCACCCCAACTCCTCCTGCGGGTGTCGTAAGAGTCGACTAAGGGATTGAAGTGTCACTGACCATTATTTGATCAAAGATTGATGATGGGCAGCAGCGTCATCACAGTGGACACATTACTGCGATCGCCAATCCGCTTGCCCAGCGTGGCGATTATGGGCATTTACCTCCTAATGCGTCTATACGCGTAGTTAATAGGAGAGGCCTATGTCCAGCAGTGGACTATCATAGGCTGATGATGATGATGATGAAATCATGGCATCCGATTTGAAGAAAACATACTTTTTTTTATATGGTTTTTATTTTTTGTTACATTAATGAATAAATTCTTGTTGACCTCGTAAAAACATTAATAAATTACTAAACGGTTTTAGACAAATCTATGAAGAACTGTCGTTATCCAGTTTCCACTAGGAACAACGACATCTAGCGTCTAATAATGGCCGATAGCTAATTCTTAATTTTCGTAGACGAAGGAATGTTTATTATTATGTCAACTAGTTTTCAAATACTGATATTTTGACGCAACAAAGATGACATATCATCGGGGACCATCGGAAATGTCGCGATCGTGCCTACTAACGAAAAATACCGAACCCATAACATTACACGACCAAATTGCATCCATTGCCTAGTGGCTCAACATTCCTATGTAACTGACATGTGATTCTCTTTCATGCAATATTTCCTATTTCTGAAGTGTATACCTAGCTGTGTTGCTGTTTGTACGTATTTAGGAAATCGCAACTTCTATTTACTTGGACACACCATGATGATAAATTTGTGATCCATAAAGGATTAGGAATTTTTGATATTGAATTTCTATGCAGGCAGTGTATAATATCTTCTTCGCTTACCGCGATAATAATTCATGGAATAAAACTATCTAAACGGATTATATTAATTAATTTAACTTAAATCGTTTATTGGTCACAATCATTATGTACAACTTGTAAAAGTAAGAAAGAGTTGGGATCTCCTAAATAGATACTTTGTGTTAGTGTTATTAAAAACATCATATTAAATAAAATTATGTTAACATCATAAAATAAGGAAGTCTCTACTGTACGGAACAGGGTTATGTTTTCAACATGACGGGCATTTGTCCGATCCTTGTTTATTTACATGTGAGCGCTTATCTTTTGCTCGTTTCTACAAGGTGGGAATGAGTATACCGACAGACTTTACCAATGCATTTTTGATGTCAAAAGAAGTAAAAGATATTATGAGACATTATATGTCATATTCTGACAAAAATATATATTTTTTTTTAATTACTTTTTGTGATTGTTTGATTTTTTATACAGGAACAGTAATAAATTGTAGGGAAAGAATTGTTTTCAACGATTTTTTTTTTAGTTGAACATTTTTCTGATACTTTTTTTATTTTATTTTTATTTATTTTTTATTTTTCTCTAACTTTTGTCAGTGAGTATGTCAAGATGAAAACTATTATATATTAAGTGTAATAATTTTAATCGTGCAGGCATTTATCAGTGACTTATGATGAAAATAGTTTTTTGAAAAACATGTCATTATCTCTTAAACTTTAACTAAGCCGAATCCAGAAATGTTCATATGACATTATAGTTAGTCTCAAAATGTGGTCAGGTCAAGTTTGTCGGGTTACTCACTAACCACCCTGTATAGATATAGACATAGACGATACTGTCGACGAGGATGTTTTCTATTGTATAGATATAGACCCTGTATAGATATAGACATAGACGATACTGTCGACGAGGATGTTTTCTATTGTATAGATATAGACCCTGTATAGATATAGACATAGACGATACTGTCGACGAGGATGTTTTCTATTGTATAGATATAGACCCTGTATAGATATAGACATAGACGATACTGTCGACGAGGATGTTTTCTATTGATGAGCTCATCGGTTACTCGCTTGCGGTTGGACCAGTGTCTAACCATAATATAAATAAATAGCAACGACAATTGACAACGTTTCAAAATTTTGAATGTCCCTAAATCGAAAACCATTTCGAGATATAGGTACGCATGTTATGCATGTAGATCACAAAAATATATTTTTAAATTTATTTTTCGCATTATTTTTGTTAAGAAATCTTAAAAATTGTTTAAAGGGGAAGTGACGTCACATAGCTGATTCAGAGCTGCCGCTATAACCAAAAAATCTTGTGGTTGAAATGTCACTTGTGTTTAGCAGTAACATTTGACACTTGTTACCGTTTTTCGTCGTTTTCTTACGTGTATGAAACATCACTTGTGACGCAATTTAGCTGATTCTTGACGTTTGTAACTTACGCTTTTTCTGCTCGAAGTAGTAATAAAAAGGGATTTTCGTACTAAATTAGCAATTCTTTTTACAAAAAATACGTGTATCTTTTAATATTGAGTTCTTTCAAAACAGACTTAACAGACAATAAAAAGGATGAACAATATTGCTTTGCTCTTCCGCGATACAGAACATGTAGGTAATTAGTGTAACCCGCTATAATTACTTGCGTATTTTTTGCATGCAATTAATTTTACCACCCACCCGCCGCAAAAATAAATACGCAAATAACTATAACAAACCACCACCAATAACACTATACTCGACACGTGTTTCTCTCTACGAGGCATCATCAGGAGTTGACGATGATGTCGGTCTGGTGTCCGGCAACGGAATCCACTAATTAACTACACGTTCTGTATCTCGGAAGAGCAAAGCAATATTGTTCATCCTTTAATATGGACTTCCGCAAAGTAACGCCTGATTCAATTAAGACAATAAAAACTAGGACTAAAAAATATGAAACGTTGTCAATTAAGTCATCATCATTATCATCAACAACGAACCTTTCTGTTGTCTCGCCGTGACGAAGAGAGGGAATGTGCTGTTAGCGAAGTCGCTGGCGACCGTCACCCGCGCTGGGGTGTCGAAGGAGTCCTGTGGGACACGTTACAAATCATATCATCAGCCTATGATAGTCAACTGCTGGACGTAGACCTCTCCTATTAACCACGCGTATAGACGCATTAATTAGGCACTGGTCTCATCTCGAGCTACTAAGCTATGCCCGGCGGTGATAGCTGATAGCTGGGCGAGTATAGCCGTGTCTCTTTTATTTACTCGGGAGTGCGTATCTTTTCTTCGTGTTTAAGCCGACAGTTCATAGCTTAGTAGCTCGCGTGAGACCATTGCCTTAGGAGGTAAATGCCCATAATGTCCACGCTGGGCAAGCGGATTGGCGATCGCAGTAATATGTCCACTATGATGACGCTGCTGCCCATCATCAATCTTCTATCAAAGGATGGGCAGTGAGACTTCAATCCCTTAGTCGACTCTTACGACACTCAGGGAAGAGTTGGAGAAACACACAACGGCTGGCAAGCAGAACTGACTATAAAAACTGTCACCACTCTTAGCATCCTCGTATGTCAGTATTGAATCTGAACTAAGATTACGAGTTCTATTTAAAGTAGGTATTTCATACTTATAGAGTTTTGGTTGTCAACTGATTTATTTATTTATTTTCTCAATAGACATCATACAACATAACAAGTTGACGCCAATTCCATAACGACAAGGTACAGTAAAAATTAAGATTTGATGATATACATATAATTAATGAATATCCTCGCAGAACTTCAATAAAATAGGTTTCAATGTGACCTCAAAAAATAAGTTGCAGTAAGGTACAACAGTTAAAAGTTTGTTCAACAGGACCCGTAGAATTGGGGAAAAATGGTGAGCTAACATGAGGCCGTCTCTTCAGCAAGGTGATGATTTCGACTGCGCAGGTAAAGTCCATTTCAAATACGAAGGCCCGATTCCACTTGACAAAGTCATAAGGCGTCAACAATAGGATCAGTGATAGCAAAATATACCTGGCCAGAGCCTTTTGTGGCATGATATTTTTTGCATACATCGGTGTACGACACGTGCCAATTTGTAGCAGGGATGTAACGGAGTTCTGCTTCCGCTTCTGTTTCTGCAGAACTTCCGTTTGTTTTACACATCCGCTTCTGTTTTGGTTCTGTTATTTTTAAAACGGAAGTCAAAGCCGATATCGGAGCCAAGCGCGATGGTGGGACATGAGCGGTGTATATCCAAAACCTAAAGAGAGGCTACCGCGATCTTCTAATGCGGTTCAGTTTAGGACCTAATCTGAATCGCAATGTGTCAGTTCCAATGTAAAAACTGTCAAAAACTGACAAGCCGAACCTAAACTGAATCGCATTTAAGAGATTATGGTAGCCCCCCCCAGGTTTATACTTGTCATTCGCTCATTTCTCCGCTTGTCACGTGCTACGTTAATTTGATGTTGAATAAAACTACTATTCGTATACATATTTCGTATGTATCGTGTGATTTAATGTGTGCATAGCTACATTATTGACCTAGGGACTATTTAATTACCTATTTTTTGTTTTGATTATGCGTAGTTGTCTACCCTTAACCAACTCGTCTACTTAGCTCTCACTCGAGCTCCGCTTCTGTTTTCGGTTCCGCTTCTGCTTCTGCTTCCGTTAAACTACATTCAAATCTTCTGCTTCTGCTTCCGCTTCCGTTAAAACACATCCGTTACATCCGTGATTTGTAGTGACCAATTAAATGACAAAAGTTTCGAGTGGCATCGGGGCTTCGTATTTGAAATGGACTATACTTATGGGGAACAAATAAGCTAATGGTCCTAGTAGTTTCCAAGCAATCCGAAGAATCTGACACAGTGATATTATTGTGGAAGTACTCACCCCAGCAAACTCCATGATGTACTCCACATTCTTACTAACGTTGACTGTATATTTGACATCAAACTTGTATCTGAAATTAAAATAAAGCATGTTTGTAACATCCATTAAGTTCTTCGCACATTGGCACTGGTCTCACCGCGAGCTACTAAGCTATGAACTATGAGCTATAAACACGAGCAAAAGATACGCACTCCCGTGTAAAAAATAGAGACACGGCGATACTCGCCCGGCGGTGATAGCTGATAGCTGGGCGAGTATCGCCGTGTCTCCTTTACTTACACGGGAGTGCGTATCTTTTGCTCGTGTTTATAGCTGATAGTTCATAGCTTAGTAGCTCGCGGTAAGACCTGTGCCTATGACAGCTCAACGGCGACTCGACTCTATGACAAATATTGAAATTTAAGCCCTCTGTCATGCCCTATATTTCAATTCAAAAATGATATTAAAGTAGTGTACAACGAGTGGTCTACTGGTCGTACACTTAAGGTCAAACCCGATATGTTCGTCACACATTGACCACACGTTGTCCACGCGGCGACTATGCGTTTGCGACTGACGTGTATCGAGCAACCATTTGCATTGAACACTTGTTCACGTCGCGTTGTTCATTACTTTCATTAGTGACCATTGGGTGGATCAACCAGTTGACTACTCATCAAAAGTGTGAGTAGGGTTACTGCCGCATTGGCGTGGAGTTGTTATAATGTGCGAAGACCTTTAGTTTTTCAGCCTATCCTCTCACAAAATCAAAATATTACCAAACATACTCTAATATAATTCAAAAGTTTACAACTTGATATTGACAAAATCCACATTGTTACAATTGGCAAAGAGTAAAAGGCATGCATGAACAAAAAATAAAAAAATGCATTACATTGCAAATGGGACATTGTCAGATTTAGATTTAGGTTATCGTCTTTTTGGTGGACATACCTAAAGTTGAGGAATTCCTGTGCTAATTTTGGAATAAAACAATTGACGGTACAACTAGGTCAGCCGATCGACAGCCCTATGCAATAAAATCGTATCAAAGATTTATACAAGGTGTTAACTTTTGACCACGGAGTGGACAACATTTGTTTTTCCGACTGACAATAACCCAAACAACTTAGACACTTTATATGTAGTAGTAAGGCCTTTATCCAAATAAGACCCATGGCTCTTACAAAGATGAACAATATATTAAATTACTTTTGTTATATTGTTATCTCTAGTAGTCCTATTGCTTAAATAACAATTTCATATTTTAGTTTTTACTTTTAGTAAAGTATTTTAGGGGCCCTACCGTGAACTCCAAAGTTCGCAAATTGATTTGTCTCTGTCACACCAATGAAAGCATCATTAGAGTGACAGAGATAATTCCCCGAAATTTGCGAAATTAGAAGTTCGCAGTAAGGCCGCAGGTAGAAGATGCATTACTTGAAGAAATAAGTCCTGCCATTTTGTTAAGGAATAAAATGGTGTAGAGTTAGAACCAAAGGTAGAATTAATTTTACAATTACATTATTGTGTATGAAAATTCAAGAAAGCTTGTTGCTAGGTCTCCGTGAAATGAAGAAAACAATAAATAAATAATAAGTGACTTAAAAATAATTTAATTAAGATTCATGATTGTGAATATGACGTCATATCACTTTATTAGCCTCTCTCCACTCCACTGCTGGACATAGGCTTCTCCTTCCTAGTAACTATATGTATGGACACATTAGAAGGTGCCCATAAATGCCACACTGGGCAATTAGGTTGGCGATTGCAGTAAATCAATCAATTTTCTATAAACAAATATTCAATAACACTTCAATCTTTTAGTAGATTCTTGCAACACCCATAGGAAGATTTGGGGTTGTGAGAAATGTATTCTTAAAGTTGTTGGCAACTGAGGCTACCGCAAACCACAAACAAAGAGTGTGACATATAGGCAACATTTAGTTTGTGGTTCACAGTAGGGCCTCTGTTCAGTGGCGTAACAATAGGGTGGCAGGGCTGGCAAAATGCCACGGGCCCCCCATCCAAGAGGCCATGAATTTCAATTTAAAATTAAACTGTACAATGAGTTGAGTATAATGTGACGATTTTTACTGATAGGGCCCCATCAAAATAATTTGCCACAGGCCCCAGATGGTATAGTTATGCCAATGCCTCTGTTATGATGGAAAAATTGTAGAATAAGAATTCTATCACATTGACAGCAACTTTCAGCAAATTTCAGTACTTTGGACTTTATATGTTATAAACAAATTTGTAACAAAATATTAACAACTACAGTGCTGATACTAAGCTAGTCATTGACATTTTTATATGTCCAGAGACAGACTATATTAGATAACATTATGAATCGGGAAAACGACAGCCAACCATGATTCATAGAATGTTTATCTTTCAGATTCCAATAGATATAGGTAATCAAATGATAAATTTGATATTATGTATAATTATAGTCTAGTCTAAAATATTAAGAGATATAAAATACCTAAGTTAACAAACTTTATAAAGAAGGATATAATTTATTTCATAACAATTTGTATTTAAAGAGTCAGACAGGCGGTAAAGAAGTATAAAAAAATTAGCAAGGATTTAAATAGTTTCTTCCATGTTTTAACAAAACCCGGGATAATCTTAGTGTTCTTATGCGGTAGATAAGTATATAAAATTAGAAATGATAGATTTAAATCACTTACGTGTTATTATAATTAAACACAATACCAGAATCTTGCTGACACAAAGAAATTAAAGGAAAACTAAACAATATACACAGTTTTAAATATCCTCGCGCCATTTCAAATCACACACTTGGTAATTTCACTTAAATCATTGATTTAGAATTAGTTATTGCTCTAATTAAGGCATTAATATTAGAAATATTAGAATTTTCGCCTATTTTGGAAAGTACTGCAGTATCTACCGTCAAAACTTGCTGTACGTCACTGTCAGTGTCATAACAAATTGCAGTTGCCATGTTCAATAATAAAATCCCCGAAAACTTTTTATTACTTTACTTTCAAAATTGTACAATTTATACAGGATGATTGGTAGTCCGATGCAAAGCTTTAAGGTGAAGTAAGTATAGACCATTTAAGCCATTGTTGTCTTTGACGAAGTATGACTATTCTTTTTAAATTATTTTTCTGGTGTTTTTGGCCAAAATACCCAAAATTTAAAATGAACTGCTAATTTTTGACCAAGTTAAGCGATAAACGTACTATTTTTTATTTTACTTAATTAAAGTAACATGTAAACAGTCTAAGAAAACATAATAAAAGCTTCTGTTTTGGAAAAGTTATTTTTTACAGAATTTTGAAGTCGATCCAAAATGGATAATGTTAAAATACCATTTATAACATCATTAAAAAAAATTAAGTGTGATTTTTTTGTTCCAACCTTTTAGAAAACATGCCTAATTATCGTTTATTTCATTTGAGATAATCATTTACGCAGATATCGTCATCACCAGTTATTGAAATTAGGACTTAAGAACTAATTTAAGGGAGAAAATTGAGAATCTGAGGTAGTAACGAGCATTATATCTAAAAATATAAAAAAAATACAAGCTGGAAATTATGTTAAATATAACAACATGGAAAGTGAAAAACCATGCCGGTTCCTGTATTAGAAATAGGGACATCCATTTAGAACATCAATTTTTTTTTACATTTTCATACAAAATGTTGGTAAGTTTATTGTATCTCAGGTTCACAATTTACTCCCTAAAATTAGTTTTTAAGTCCTCATTTTAAAACCTGTTGAGATATCTGCGTTGATGATATCTTAAATGAAAAAACAATAATTAGGCATGTGTTTTTAAAAAGGTTTGAACAAAAAAAATCACACTTCGTTTTTCTTATTGATGTTAAAAATGGTATTTTAACATTTTCCATTTTGGATCAAAACTTCAAAATTCTTTAAAAAAAAACTTTTATAAAACAGAAGCTTTTATTATGTTTTCTTAGATTGTTTTCACGTTACTTTAATTAAATTAAATAAAAAATAGTACGTTTATCTCTTAAATTAGTCAAAAATGAGCAGTTTATTTAGAATTTTGGGTATTTTGGCTAAATCACCCTGTATACATAAATTAAATCTAACTAACGTAACTTTTATCTAAGATTGGCCCTTGTCGCGTTGTACCGAGGATGCTGGCGGCATTTCCTCGCTGTATCGTAACAATGATACGTTGTATGTACGAGGAGAACGATGCTTAAGTTTCTAACTAGTATTCCTAGCCAATATGTGCGTGCGTCAGATAGGCAAACAGCGAAATTGTAAAATGTAACTTTATAAAGCGCGACCCGGGGTCGCGTTTTATAAAGTTACAATTTCGCTGTTTGCCTCTCTAACGCACGCACATATTGGCTAGAAAGAGAGGCAAACAGCGAAATTGTAAATTGTAACTTTATAAAACGCGACCCTGGTAGAGCAATCGAGTGGATATTATATAGAAAAACCTTAATTCCAAAACACAAATCTAGCGAGTCTTCTTGAAAGACTCGAATTTCAGTAACATTGCAAAATAACTCAAGTTTTGACTACATGACAGGAGTCCTTAAAACTGAGTCGAATCTTATAATGGAGGACTCAAACGACTCGAGTCTTTACCAAAGTGTCCGCTTTATAACGTGGTGTGTTAATAAGTGCGTATTCAGAACACAACATTAAAACAGAGTACACATTTATCATCAAATTAGGGTGAATACTTTTGAGGAAACACTGCTTTTTAAAAGTCAAATGATTGATTATAGTTCATCGCGTTCACATTTATCATATAACTTATTGCTGAATGTTTATTTGTTTAGTTATCAAATAATATAATGCTAATTAAATTTTCCAAAAAATATATTTTCTGATCAAGTTTTCTTATGTTCA
>JALPQI010024697.1:0-15495 GCA_025490895.1 Thaumatotibia leucotreta
AGGGCCGCTGGCCGCAGCCTCTTACTAAATGGAAGCCTTAAAAGCTTTCAAGCACCGCTTAAAAAAAACGCATGATTCAAAACGGTAAACGAAATTCTTAAGGATGAATAAAATAATAATGTAAAGCTATTCGATTTTTTGAACGTTATTCAAGATATTTGATAAGCAGATACGCCAGTCTCATACAATTGACCATTTAGGATTAGATGCAAATGTTATAATGATTTTTGCCTCAGAAGTGGAATAATTATGTACTCGAGGAACTTTTATTACGCTAACTTTTTTTCCGTAGTTCGACAGAATTCATCCAAGATTAATAAGTCAAGGTTATGAAATTGACGTATCTATAATATTGCAGACAAAATGTAGTATTTGTGATAAACCCCCTCCACAATAGTGTGCTAATCATCACGCGAATTCTTCGCCTATTAGTGCGACCACATTCCATAAAATTATCACAGCTGGTTTTTTGCCTTTATTCCTCGATTTTCTTTAGTTTTTTACGCTACAGCGGCGCCAAGAGCGGAACTTTATTGACGTCATCTTTTTATTACTTTGCGGTTTGTATACGACCGCGATTTCCGCGCGTGATTCGCACACGAAATGTGGAGGGGCTTTAATTAAGGTTACCCCACACTTGAGGAGACGCCAGCGTCTATACAACGTTAACGTCTCACTAGCGCCCTCAGCAATGAAGTGACGATTTCTAACACTAAACATATAAAGCATCGCGTTTTCGTGTCAAGGCACAGTATTGCTACTATGAGCGTCTTTTTTTTTATACCACGTCGGTGGCAAACAAGCATACGGCCCGCCTGATGGAAAGCAGTCACCGTAGCCTATGGGCGCCTGCAACCTCAGGGTGTCACATGCGCGTTGCCGACCCAATAAAAATAACGTTGGCACAACAAAGTGGCTCCACTCCACCTGATCGTAAGTTGAAAGTAGAGCCCAAATCGCGGCGGCAACGAACAGGAGTCTATGTCTGTATCTGCATCTCACTCGTGAAAATAAGTGCAAAATCGAGAGGTATAGAGAACAAGATCCGCAGATGCTAACATATTGCATTTTTATTCATGCTTTACTAATACTGCCGTGCAATTCCTAAACCACAGTAACTGACAAAAGTCGATTTTGAGATAATAGCAAAAAACAGTTTTAAAGTAATATATTTTCCAAGATTTAATAGTTATTGAGATTTTTTTTTGTCCAAAATGAAGCATTTAAATCATACAATGTGATAAATTAAAAAATACGTACTTCTGGATTTTCTAAAATTAAATATGTGTTTTTTTCGAAATTCTGTGTTTGTACTGCGCTTTTAAAAACAGGCAAAAATATAACAATTACTAATTAAGACACAGTAAAATGACCAATTACTGCACAAATTTTGCGTGCTTTTTAGAGATAGGCGGCATTTTACAGGTTAAATTGCAGTAAAAGGGACTAGTGTACTGTAATTTAACTAGTATTTTGATTGAATTTTCGTGCTACGAACTTTATTCACAGCAGTAAAATATAGTTTTTTTTTATAAAGTAATTAAAATACAACAAAAATTTGTAACAGTATTACATGATTTTATTATTAAGAAATTCAAACACGCTTATCAAGTTTCATGCCAATGTGAGACACAGAAGGATGTAAAAAACGATTTAAAAGTTACTTGGAAAACACAGTTTATTTAGGGATTTGTCGTCAATAACACAAAAATTAGACAAAAATTAAGGTTTATTACCACATTTTCTTAAGAAATAAAATAACAATCAACTTAAGGTACCAGTATCGGTTGTAATCATAGCAAATGGCACATTATATTTAGCCTTACATTGATTTCAATGAGTAAGCTCACGACTGATTATGGCGTAGCACTTCTACGATTAATTTTAAAAAATTTAATTTCTTACGTATTCGTGTCAGTTATAAATCCAAAAGTCTTTAGAATACTGTATATTATAATACAAAACCCTATAAAATAATAAATTGTCATCAATTATGACCTATTACTACAATAGTACTCCTGGAGTATATTTATGTATGACACGTTATAGGTTTTGTTATGTTTTTTGGAGAAAACTAGGAAACAAATTTGGTTCGTTAAGGCACCCTGTTAATAAGATAAATAAATGAAACCTCTTTAGTCATAATTCTAGAACCGCCGGCCGGTTTGTGGAGGCCTTTAATAAGGCCATGACAGACAGTGTTAAACAAACATCTTGACAGGATATTACTGATGGATGATGGGATGATTATTTAGAAAATAAATTATAAAGTTCTTTTTTGTTGTTTCTTGTGAAAGTTAATTGTTTTGATGTTAAATTAAAGTCCCTTAAATATCCGTGACTAATTTAATAACAACGTATATAATATTAAGTAGCAATTCATTAAAGAAATGATTAAGAATTTATATTCATATTTTATGTTTAGCTTTGAATTTAAACTAACCTAAAGAAATTTGTTAAATGCATCGGGAATTACCGTAAAAGAAACTTAAACCAAAAAGTATGTAGCAATCTTATCAAATCCCAAAACAGGTAAATACTAATTTCTAAATACTCGATTATTGACCGGTATTGGCGGTATTCGTATAATTCATATGTATAATCTACTTCATACGTTACGGCGAGGTACCGCAATAAAGAACAAATGTAACAATATTATGACATAACGATGATATTTGTTGGCAAGGCATTGCTTTATAAAATGATACCGCCACCTAGGAACCATAACTCGCATAGCAAAATTAAATGTGTACAAACTAAAGAGAAGGTTATTTTTTTTGTCTTTTAAGAACCTAATAATTAGGTAATAATCAGTGATCGGTTTTTTGGATTCCCCCGGCGGGTCTCATATAGTAACTTGAATAATAAACTTTAATTATATTGCCATATTTCTGTTTCATAAAATATGCTCTGGTGTGTATAATACAATAGTGTTAAATATTTTTTATAGTCACACCCGTATTTTTTTATACGCGAAATCCAAAAACCGATCACTGGTAATAATATCTTTATGTGTTTAACTATATAAGTTTTTACTCGTTTATCAACAGACGACACCTTAGTTGTTTTAAATTGTAAATGGGTCAAGAATTATTTTACGATACGATACGATCATTTATTTATAAAAATATTATTTTTACATCTTTAGCTAGTATTATTGCTATTGAAAGTAATACAACATACAGCATAATGTGTACATTCATGAACTTGTTACTACAGTTTAGATGGCAATACGATACTTATTTGAACAGTAGTGTACCACTTTAAATATCGTTATTTTATTCCTACTGCGTCTTAACTAGTAATTATGCTTATTAATCTATGAAACTGGAAACGCAGTACAACACTTTTAGCATAAAAATTGTATACTGTGTTTTAATTAGTTTCTTTATAAATGAGATACTATGAGTTTACATGCTAAAAATCATGAAAATCTACACCTGTACTGCGTTTTAGTCAGTATCGGCCCAAAATCCGTAGCCGTAGACCATTTTACTGCGCTTTATATTGCATTGTGCAGGAAAAACTAGTCACTTACTGCTTTTGGGGATTCGAGTTTCCATGTTCCAGTTTTCCAAATTAAAAACCGATCGATTGGGATTATGCGTTTTGATTTGCTGATTATAGATCACCAATAAACCAAAAATCGGAAAATTGGCAGTTACTGTGGTTTAGGAATTGCACGGCAGAATAGCAAGGGTGCAGTCAAGAAACGCAGTTACCGGCGCTGGTTAGACGGGCGTCACCCCATCTGTCGACGTTTAATCGGCTAAGCCAAATCAAAAACCAATCAAATCTCTCTACTCTACTACACGTAGCATCGCTCGAGATGAATTGAGAAAAATGACACTATCGGTTACGTGACCGATAAATATGGAGCTTTCTTTGCCGGCTAATGTAATGCCTCTCAGTTGTCGACAGATAGGAAGCTGTAGGGAAGGGTCCCGGTTCTAATTTGTATGGTAAGAACCGAGAATTCCCGGTTCCCGTACTGTATTTGTATAGAAAGCCAGAACCGGGAGCCTACCCTAGGAGCTGCCCTAAAGACGATAGAGTGGGGTAGCCTAATAATGTAATGATGAGCAGAATGCATGTTTTATAAGCAGTAGTAAAACTTGTCCCGCTTACGACTTGCATCCGACTCGGCTTCATATGTAGGACCGAGGTACTTTTTACTCCTACCTGCAACAAAAAATAACCGGTTATTTCAAGGAATATGATAATTAAAAATAATTGTCAAAATAAACAAGAGCACTGAATCACGTAATAGATAACTGTGTAGTCGTACCTTTAATTTCATATTTGATATTTGTCTTACGCTAGTTAAATACAAAATTATCTGTAGGTATATATAACTGCTGCTTTTTGCACGCAAAAATTTGGGATTTCTTTATTTTTAAAGAAAGAAATAACAGTTTACACGTACACATAAGTTTTAAAAAGTTTACTAGATAAGACAACTAAGAATGAGCCTTAGGGATCAGTCCATAGACCAATTTTCCCACCCTCATTTGAAATTTGAAGTCCGTCAATATAGTAAGACGATATCGAAACTGCCATAAATGGCTTCGTTTGCATTTATTTCAATTTAAATGTTTAGGATACACATTATTTACAGATAAAGGTTCATCAAAGATCGAATAGTGAATGACTTAAAAGATAATGTACTTGATGACATCTATAAACACAGTCACGTCGATTAATGATAGGTTATTAGCCATCAACACAGTGGGAAAGGTTAGACCGACAACTCGTTTCTCAAATTAATGGGCTGCTCAAAAATGTGATCGTCGATCCATGTTTTTCTGCTTCTTAGGGCATTACACCGGTCTTTAACCTCGGAGTATTAAACTCTTGAAGGTTGCAAAGGTAGCATGAGCTATACCTGGTCCAGTTTGTTAAAATATTTTTCTCTCTTTATGCGCTTTAAATAGCTTCGTACACCGGATAGATCAGCTTTTGCTCTTATTTTTTAAGAGTAGGTACCTAATTGCTTTTTGTCTTTATTGTTAAATTCGAATTATCTTTTTAGACTTATCGTAAAACCACCCAACTATAAAAAAAAAACAAAAGCTCCTACTAAAGTCCACGGTACGGTAAAAATAGTAATATTAATACTACCTACCTACAATTCTAAGGAATCTCATTGCAAAGGATTTAAAAAACAAACAATATTACTGCTTAAATAAAATGCTTGAAGAATAATGCAATAGTACTGGAATATAGTTGGGAAGTTTTACTTTTAAGCTTCTCGCAAGAACTAAATTACCTACTTAGAGTACTTAGGCAACGACCTTGCTTAATGTGTAGTAAATAGAGTACATTTTTAGGAGATTCGTTTTTGTTTTCATCGACCACTTCACACAGTTATTATCCATGGTTATTAGTGGCAGCCTTGTGAGGCATATATTTAATTCATTTAGAGGTATTCGACCTATTTCTATATTTGACATTTGTGTACGTAGGTTGCCCGATCATCATTTAAATGTACCTCTGTGGGTAAACAAGTGACCCGATGGGCTTTTAAATATTTTTATCATTTTACTACATTGTACGTGCACGTTTTGATTTTGAATGTCGATTCGATTCGTATTCGAATTTGAATATCGATTTGATTTATCGTTGATGTGTGTGAGTTCGCTCACAGTCACACTTATTGCTAACATACAGCGTACCTAACAAACAAAACGAATCTGCATTTTTATTTCTAATAGGCCTTATCGAGTTGTGAGTTAACGAAATAAATCTATAATATAATCTCATTCTAAAACAGGATTTAGCAGAAGCGATTAGTGACTGTCACAAACAACACGATGACTGATTTGAAACGTCTTCTAAACATGTTCTGTAGATGATAGGTACTAATTTTAAAAAATCTACACAATTTAGATGTTTCTCATGTCCACCAAACAGCGCCTAGGTAGTTATTAATTTATTTACGTTCCTATACATAAATGTCTATCTCTAAGATGTCCTTTCTTGTGTCCTTTTCCGCCAATTTGCCATAGCATAATTATGTCTGCAAAATTTTAAACATTTCACTTATTAATAGTTAATGGTACCTACATATTATAAGCAGAAGTTGCTAAGCAAGCGAGGCGAAGTCTACGATGTACACTTACTCCCTCCACAGTTTTATCAATTGCTAAGTATATTTCTAAAAAGCACAAACTGAACTTTATATCTGTGTAGTTATCAACTACCTCTTTCTCTTCTTACTATTAAAATACTACTTAATACATTCATTACTGAAAGTTTAGATTTAATTACGTTACCATATACACACATCTATAACTTTAATTAATTAAATAAATAAAAATAACAGTAAAATACGTATCTCAAAATGGTCAAACGTTAATTCTTAGAAATTGGCAACTATAGTTATGTTGTTATCCGACGATATGCGGATCAATGTTGCAATGACACGCGTCGTTCCATTCAAGAAACCATACAAACATTGGCAAGCTCATGTGAAAGCCAAACTTGGCTAATTAAACGGTAAACATCACGGAGGTGCAAACGATGACAAATGTTAGTCAATCCCGCATTTGGTGCAAACGCGGAGGGAGGTTTACTTTTCGTAATGTTTACGATACGCGCTAGTCTTATGGTTTAAGGCGATATGATTTTGTATTAAGAACTGACTGACTGAACTTTCACGATTATCACTTATATTTTTAGGAGTCTGCCTGCCATGCGACAACGGGTGTAACTTCATGCCTGAAACGTCAGGATATAATTAAACGTAAGTTTACGCGATTAAGACCCGGTTGTCTTTAAAATATAACTGACTGACTGATTTAGGTACACACTTTAAAATTAGGTAGGTACCGAAAAGTTTCAAGATACTTGATAAGGCGATTACGTACCAAAATGTAATATTATTATTTATTATGTGTCCATTAACCGTACATTTTTTGATTTAATTAATTTGGCAAATTTTTTGAAATGATGTGTGAGCATTTTTCGTAAAAACATCCCATTGTTATCAATTACCATGTGGGCGGAGTTGTGAATGTACCTTTATAATTTTTTATGACCTTATGTGAAGCAACAAAGTGAAAGTTTTTACTAAAGCACTCATAATTTAATTATAGTCAAGGTCGTTAAGAATTATAGTCGCCTTAACGCCTCATTCAATATTAGCAATAGAGATTACGCATTTGTAAACAAAATAGTTCAATTAGAAGTAGCTTGTAACATTGAAAATCTTGCTATTTTGATTGCGCAAAAATTACCCATGAGTTGTGATATGAATCATATTAAAGAAGTGCCTATCCGAAGGGTGACAAATGTAACTGTCTCGAAGTGCAATTCGATAAATATAATAAATACCACTTTAAATTACTGCTCAATCAACAATTATTTGAAGAAGAAAGTAATGCTAAATAATTACATACTTATCCCTTGTGTGTCTCGACCGAAGAACCCATAGGTAATTAAGTACCTTATATACGAAATATGTAGATAGATACTAAAGTCACCTAACTAGAAACTGTCAAATTAAAAGTACGATTATTTAACTATAACATTCAATTACAATAAAAAATATTCTTTGTCCACTGGCAAGCTAACAATTCTTGAAAAACATCTTGTCATTTTAAAGTAAAATTCTCCTCTGATTAGAAATTCGTTAATAGGGATTTTCAAAACCGCATTGTGGTTGTCAATTTTCAAGCCTAAAAATTATTGGTGATGAATAAGTAGGTAATAGAAATGTCTTTAGTCGTTAGGTAATACCTAATTTAGAAATTCTATGAAGCCGTAATTCATATAGACCCCGGTATCGGAGGTGCAAAATGATAGCTGTCAAGTTCTTACTTAGGGATAGGTAAACACATTTTGTGATGTCGATATCGATACTCGATTTTTTGTACAATTATTTTTTCGAGTTGCACAACATTGAATAAAAACTTTTGAGATATTAAATACTTATAATAAATTATTTATGTCAATAGATAGTCAAAGTCATCTTACAACGATGTCTTCGATTATTTATCAGTGTTTACGAGTCTATTCGCCTGAAATATTTTATAAAATAGAAAGTGGAGTCACTTCTTGCTGAACACCCTGAACTTCAAAAATGAATGAAAAATATTTAATATGCAATTTGCAGAATACACATCATTTCCAGATGTTGGAATATAAAAAAGCACATGGAGTCGAATTGCCATCAAGAGAAAATCAACAACGTATGTTCTACTAATATTGATTATTTAATAAAGGATATTCCATAATATTTTCTTCGGTTACCGCGAGGATTACTCATGAAATAAAACTATGAAAACGGATAAACTCGCGTATATTAACTAATTTTAACTTCATTCCGACGTTTCGAACACTTTACAGGGTTACTTTACAGGGGAAAGGAACAGTCTAGACATAAACCGTGAGGCTGATGTATTTGGCGGTGGTGACCATTCCCCCCTTTTTAGTACTGGCAATTTTTTTTTTTTTTTTTTTTTCAAAATTATTTTAAATTTCCTTATTAATCAAAATTGTATGTTTTGGTTTAATGCATGATGATCTTAAGATGTACTACAAATGTTTTTTGAAAAGAGTTGTCCCGCTGAGTTTCTTGCCGGTCCCAATTTTGGGATACCTTCCTAACAATACAATCATACAAAGGAAGGAAATACTTCTCAGGCAGTGGCGTAGGGATAGAACCGGCGTAGATTATTTATTTTTTCTCTTGTCTTCATTCTGAAAATATTTGTAATGAATAACTAGCTTAATTTGCAAATTTTGTATGTACATCCACCCTTAAAATTTATTGTCTGTGGTTTAGTAATTTTTCTTTGGTGGGTAGTTTTGTACTTATCTTTCTTATTTTGATGGAGGTAGATCTATCAAATTTCCTCCATTGTCAGTCATCCGCAGACCACGAACCCTGTAAAGTGTTCGAAACGTCGGAATGAAGTTAAAATTAGTTAATATACGCGAGTTTATCCGTTTTCATAGTTTTATTTCAAAAGGATATTCCATTCCAATATTTTTAACCTTGCATATCTTGCATTGCAACTCAATCTTGTATGAAAACACTCATAAAAAAATAAAACCAATTAAACTGTAACCGAGATCTGCTTAAGTTTTTCGTCAGTTGTAACATACTTTGAACCAAATTCGAAAACCCAAACTTCAGAAGGTTCATCGACAATTGCCTCAATAAAAAGTATGGCCATGTTACATAACATTAAATAAATATTTTGTTGATTTTGTAATTATATAGTCCTAGTTTATATCGTAAATAGGTGCGTTTAATTAAAGTCTTAGCTTATTAATTATGGTAAAGAAAAATTATCGATATGTAACTTTAATTATCGACATCACAAATATTTTTACCCCATCCCTAAGAACTTGACCGCTACCATTTTGCACCTCCGATACCGGGGTCTACATCATGAGTCAGACTAAAATAATATTTGTCAGATCCACTTGCATGTCCACAGTCCTGGATTTGGCTATAACATAACACGAGTTTACACGGTTAGAAGTGTCAAAAATGTATGAACTTAACCAGTTAACTCCGTGTTAGTTAGTTAAACTTAGATTGTGCAAGCAGGGCAGTAGGACTACTGTGATTATTTAATTTCTATTATAGATTCGTCAGCCTGCGTAGCCTAGTTGGTAATGAACCTACCTACGAAGCTGGAGGTTCAGGGTTCGAATCCCGGCGATGGCATTATTTGTGTATATTTATTTATCACAAACATTAAATTTGTTCCGTGATCCTGGCTGTCTATGTATATAAGTATCTATATGTATATATCTATTATATACCGTCGCTTGGTACCCAGTACCCACATCATAAGTCTTAATTGAGCTTACTAGGTCGATTTGTGTAAGATGTCCCAAGATGTTTATTTATTATTAGATATTTAAAATAATATTTAAAACGAGAACGGAATTGGCTTGTACATTTATACACATTAAATGTCTACGCGCCCCTATCGTAAGCGACAGTGTCGGACGTTTTTACTAAGCCTCGCACATAATATACGTAATAAGTAAAATAATAAAAAAAATATTTCCATAAATTATACTACAACAATACATGCCTTCATCAGGATAGATGGAATCAATCTGCTCGCTCTCAACGCTTTGCAGATTATCATCCTCAGCCACCTCCTGATTATCCTGGTCCTCTTCATGCCCCAACTCCCTGATGGGCCTGGCTTCAGGTTGTTTCGGCACCGGCAGTATCTCCCGTATCGACGGAGCCCGGACGTTGTGTCTAGCCAGCCCCAGTTTCTTCTGAATAAACGCCTCCAGGATCTGTTTTGTGATCTTGTTTTGACGCGATAGCTCTTCGATATCTGTGGAGAAAGGAGAGATTGATAAAAATGACTGCGCGGGAGTGGGTTCGTCGCCAGCGATAAATAGAGTGACGCAAGTGATGGGATGGATGTCACTTTATTTACCGATGGCGAGAAGAAGAGAAGACCCAAAATAGGAAAAGGAGGCAATTTTGAAATCGATGTCATTTTTATCGTTTCTCCTCACTCCATGCAAGAACAGAAAGCCTATTCCCTATTTTGAATGCGGTAACCGATTCAAGCAACCCGGTACCATTAACTAAAAATAATCTACATATACCTAATAAATAAATAAAATGCAACAATAAGGATGAACATGTAAAGTTCATCTTGGAGAGATTACAGCGCGTATTTCGTGTTCTATATTAGGGAATCCCAAATACAGACAATTCATAATTTGCTTGGACAGCTAAGTTTACTTAATATCTACTGGCTGATGTAGATACATGCCAATTATGTTACAGGAAAAGTAGAGCCTACATGTTTTCAGCAGTAGTAGTAAACTATGACACTGAATACTCGTAATTCGGACAATCAGAGGACAGGTCTATAGCTTTATCAATATATCTATTTGATTACCAATTACATTGAATAACTGAGTGTGCTCAGATGGAACGTCTCGTCTTCCATTGTTAACACACTAAGTACACATCACACAATAGCGTTATCTTTCGATTGGTCTCAAACCGTTTAGTGAATGCGAGGATGTTTCGTAAGCAAATAATTAAGGTAAAGGATATGTTAATTTTAAAAACAAACTTGTACTTGTATTGTATATGCAGCTTCCGTAGGAAGTTGAGCTGCTTGTAGAAAAACAAAACAAAAACCTTTTAGACCAACTCGTTTTAGGGCAATCTATGATGCCCTTCAGAATTGTATGGAGGGATAATAAATAAGCTGGTGATTGATGATTAATTGCAACATCGTGTTGATGAGAAGAATTGATAAGGTCTTTTCCTGCGTATGTGACCTTAACACATTCATATTTGTATCGCATTCATTCACGACGTTCATGTATGTTTCGACTTAATTGGAGTTTAGCGCCCGTCTTATTCTACCGGCAGATACCTATTTAGTGAAAAGGATGATTTGTATTTAGTATTGATATTACAGAAATAATTTCGTTTCTCAGAGGCTAGACAGGGATATTTGTTTAAATCTTTACGTTTGTCACTCATGATACTATTACAAATACATGTAAATACATGTAATACATGTCGTGTACAAAATACATTACAAATACATTACATGTAGATTTTAGTAGTTTTTAATGCTTTGTAGATCTAGGTCAAAATTGTTTTCACCAGACAATTCAATAAATTCTTACAAATATAATAAAAGGTAATAGGCAACCAAGAAATAGAAACCTCTGACCTTTAAATGCATACTAAATATAATAAACAGTGGCAAAGGAAAACGGTAGACAGGTAAAAAATATCATAGAACCGTTTAAAATCGAAAAAGTTGCGTAAGGTGACAAAATACACAACGTCAAGTTTCCAAACTTTCTTTTATGTTCCTTACATTGTTGAAATCGTCGAACGCTTTTTTGTGCTATATTACAAATATGTATTGATACGACAATGTTTAAGGTTGTAAATATTTGTATTGTTGTAACGCTGGTGATTCAATGACTTTCATGTACGGGGCATCAATTTAAGTTTCCAATTATGTAACTTCGGCTTTAGTAATGATTATCTTTAAAAAAATCAACTGTCGAAATGCGTACAATCGGGACTTCACGTATGCAACTAATTCAAGTTCTAAAATTACATCAGAACCATATGTAATTTTTCTTTGAGAGTATTCCTTCTAAACAAAGGCATAAAATTAACTATCTGAGATGTATATTTACACTGGGAAAAAAATATTCATAAATAAATGCTGCCGTAGCTGCGTCAAAGAAGATAATCCTACAGAACAAAAGCGCACATTTTACTTGAATACACATGAATAAAATTTACAATAACTTGGGCTTAATAATGAAATAATAATAAAATATACCGCGACGGTATTTCCATAAAAAGGATAAATCCGCCACAAATCATCTCCAATTGCAATTTTGTCTCCGCATGATACTTGTTCGAGTAAAATGTTAATTCATTGACACGTGAGCAATCTTGAAGTTTGAAGTGCCACATAACTTCTCAAAGCCATTTATTACTTACAAAATAAGGAAATGAGGTTTACACGCTTTGTTTACGGCCTGAAGATGCTTCGCTGAATTGAGACATTGAATGCACGAGTAGGTTCATTTGCCTGCCGTCTGATGTTAAATCAAATTTCCATTTAAGACGGTGCCAAAAGTTTAATTCACTGAACGGCTGGCGTGATATGGTAGTAATTACACGGGTAGCTCTTTTTTCAATTAAGGAAGTAATGTTTCAAGTAGTTTAAGAGTGTTGTGATCCTGTATATGACTCAAGTTTCGGAATATCAACTAAAGTACAAGTAGGTATGTTGGTTAATAATCAATAACAAGAAATTTATGATAGTTACTTATGTTATAATACAAGTGTAGAATTTTTTCAGGACGATTTTTGGTGACTGTCGATTACACGAGTTAGGAAAAAGCCTACATTTCAACATGTGTATTATATCATACAAACAATGCATTATGCGAGGGAAACCCACCAAGTAACCAGGCCGTGCAGAAAAGTACTATGAAAATTCATTCACACACAAGTGCGGAAAAAAATAACTTTCTGCGCATAAGTTTACAGTTTAAAAGAGCACTTTCTGAGCATAAGCTTTTTTAAAGATTATCAAGTAAGTACTCCTATTTTTATTATATTATAGTCATCATAATTATGTTGTGGTGTTAACATTATTTTTAATCATTTAAAAACGATTTATTCAGTAACCAATATACACACTCGCAGTCAATGAATCCCGTATTCAGGTGGATATTTTCGTAGAAAATACTGAAAACATGCTGATTACAAATATTTTAAATAAATATTTATAATACAAGTGGAACCGTTTTTAACATCAGATTGTATTGGAATTTCCCTGAAGTTTTCACCCGATCCGAAAAACACGGAACTTTATTGTCAGATGACTCGGTAGATATAAAAATAGCAACTCATGATTTAAAAACTTGTATTACCATATATTTTAGGTGGTTTTCTTAAACGGTCTACATTTTTGTCTACACAAACCGACCTAACGACAATTTTAAAGTTTATTTAGATTTATTTATAAGGGAAATTCCCATACAACCTGATTCAAAAATAGATTTTACCTACACTATAAATATTTTGAAAAAATTTTAGAAATCTCCATGTTTGCATTATTTTCTATGAAAAAAACCACCTGACCCGTATTCATTGACAGAGTGTGTAGATCATGTAGGGAAAGTGAAATGATACGTTTTTCATTCCCTGGACCGAATTCTTATACAGTCGTCACCTGTATAAAGTGTTTCAGCTTAATTGACTAAGCTGTATATACCAATTAAACGACGTGATATCAAATTCTAATACTTTCAATGGCTACACGTATACTGACTTCGTGACTTCCGATCATAAACAGTAAGTCGCGCCCACTTCGTTACGTTAATAGTATTTTCGTCACTACCACCTGACAATTACATCTACCAACTTATTGAAGAGATAAAACATGCAATAACTGCCTTTCTTCCATCATGATAAGGGCTTAGTTATCTAACTAATACGTTGGTACTCGTATGGTTGTTTTGAACGACTAATTTATTGCGTTCGTGCTCGGCTGAATGCTTTATGACATAACGAATGACCAATTTGATAGGTAAGGTCAAAATAAACTTGGTGCTTCATTTCAAGTGACCATTCACAGCAAGTGATAGTTCATTTGTGTAAGTTCACGTGCCGTGGTATGACTATGAATATCGGATATTGACATTGACATTCATATAAGATTTGAAGCTAAAGGTGCGTTTAAACCAAAAGAGCATTCGCTGTTCTAGCGCCCGTTTTACGAAATCAACCAATCACGTTTTGTGTACCGATCGAATTTCGTAGTGTGGGAGGTTAGAGCAGCGAATGGTCTTTTAGTTTGAACGCACCTTAACATGGTAATTTACATTATTAGTATGATTTAAGACCCGAGCATTACCATGTAAATTTGGGTTGTTGACCAGCCTGTATTTCGCCACTTTTGCAAATGCCATTTCCATGTAGTAACCATCACAAATTTACAAACACTCCGTTTTAAATCATACTAATTATTTATATTCACGGTTGTGACGTTACTTGTTTTACCACGACGGTAGCAGACAACGTTATTAGTGTGATTTAAAATGGGGTATTTACCATGTAAATTTGTTTATTCAAGCACCCAATATCCGAGATGTTAAGGCGGATTTAGACCAAACGAGCGAATGTTCTATCCCTCCCCTCACTCTACGAAATCAACGAATTTCGACGAATCACTTTTGTGAAACGAACGAATTTCATAGATTGGGGGCATAAAATTTTCTTTAATTTCTGGTGGGGGATAGAATGAGCATTCGCTCGTTTGGTCTAAATCCACCTTTACGTGAAGATGGCATTTGCAACAGTGTCGAAATATAGACGTAGCTTGAATAAAACAATGTACATGGTAAATCATATTAATAATTTAAAAGGCCATAGTCGGATTTTCATAGTAAGTCAGCCTTTAAATCAACCAGACTCTAGTATTTTTTTGTGAGTACCTCTTATGGTGAAGAATATTTCTGCGGAGTATCAACGTCCTATCGGTGACAGTTTTTGACTTATGATTTTTTTTAGTTTTTTCTTTAATGTGTTGTATCTCAGGATGTATAAAAGCGAATTGCTTCAAATTTTGAAATAATGTTCTTTATTTAGATATGCATCGAATTTAAAAAAATGAATATCGATTGTCGTATAAAAAAAAGAAAAAAAAAGACCAAAAAATTTTTCATATTTTTTTTTGTGTACCTATGAAGTAGTGACACCTCTATTTTCTTTTTCTAATTATAGACCATACATTGGCCTACTAGTTGCCTAAGTATCAAAATTTTCCAAGCGGTACTTCTTACCAAAAATCGGCAATATGTGTGGTCAAGTTCTGCATTCAATCGGTGTTTTTCAATGTAGTATACAAACTCTTCATTTATATTTGAGTTTTCTTATCAGGTTATCTTATTTAAGAGTAAATGCTAATGACAACTTAATGTCATCATGATGCAAGCTGT